>JAUTWP010163131.1:0-11015 GCA_033042655.1 Cyathermia naticoides
TGACGTCCAATAACCGATGATGATAAAATCAATGTGTTCCAGTGGCGTCGTTAAACAAAACAAACTTTACTTTTTTATATTATTATTTATTTATTGCTGTTTGTATATCTCTTAATTTGTATAGCATACCATTGCATTTGTATTATATGTATGCTCAAATGCCAATAGGCCTACTACAATAAACTATTATTATTAAATATTCAAATCGTATTTTGAAACCTTTTATGAAACCCTTGACTTTTATCAAAATATTTCTCGTATTTTATAACTACGGACAATAATATTTTACACAACCTAGCCATTAATTAAGTAAACATTCTTTTTTGGGAAAACGTAACCCGTGTTTTTTGCAGCACCAAAAAAATCGCTATTAAATGGTTTAAACTTGTATCTTTTAGTAACTTAAGCCTTACACATAAATAAAACTAGTCACTGTTTTCTTTTCACTTGTCTTGATTCACCAATTAATTTAAATAGTAAAATAAACCGCTTCATTCTGATGGTATGGGTTTTATAGGTTAATTGCTAATTTCTATGTAGGTGGCTTGGAGTGGCATTACTGATCAGTTAAGTTAGCTCTATAAAACGCCACACATAGTAAGACAACTTTGAGCCCAGACTGGCGCCTGCAAAGCCCAACTGTCAGTGCCATTGAAAGGTAGGATACTTTTTGCGTGTACAACCGGTCTCCGTGGCCGAGCGGTTTAGTTATCGGACTTAAGGCTGGTAGGTACTGAGATCGAATCTCTCAGTCGAGGCATGGGATTTTTAACCTCGGTACGACTCCAACCCAGAGTGAGTTTCCGCAAGGCTCAATGGGTAGGTGTTTCCACTTGCACCGACCAGTGGTTACATAACTGGTTTAACAAAGGCCATGGTATGTGCTATTTTGTCTATGGGAAAGTGCATATAAAAGATCCCTTGTTGCTTATGAAAAAAGGTAACAGGTTTCCTCTCTTCTACTAACATTAATATCTGCCCTGGACAGACAGCCCAGGAAGCTGAGCTGTGTGCCTATGACAGCGTGCTTGAACCTTAATTGGATGTATAAAGCATGAAAATAAATATAACTAACTAACAAACTGTATTATCAATCCTACACCCAAAACTCCAATTAAAACAAACCACAAATTAAATCCTTAAATTGCTGGACCTGTTCTTGTGAAATGTGTAAATAACAAAGCACAACAAAAAATTTACAAATGTAAATATTTATTGCAATATTAAAACTGTACAAAATATGAATCAAGGAATGCTATATACAGTATGAAGCCAAAACATGATCACTTTTTATTGTTGTCAACCGAATGTTTATGAAGATATAGGAACCCAAGTGAATTGATGGATTTGCTTTTGTAGCAGTATCTATAATGGAACAAATAAAAATATTTATGACAAGCAAAGTAAAATTCTAGGCCTATAGGCTACAAGAATAAACAGCAACTGACAATTAAAACACCTCGGACAATTTATTTTATGATGTTATTTATATTACACTACATGTTGTGAATATAAATGATATTTAAAATAGTGTGGAAAATATAAACCTAGTAAAAAGAAATTAATGACGTTTTTATAAAGTGATTTTGAAGATAAAAAAATTATTACAAGGGTGGAATTAAGAAAAAATAAAAATAAAAATAATGACAAAATGCTGGTCAAACTTCAAAGCATAAAATTTAATAACCTTATTTTTCTGGTTAGTTTGGTGATGGGAATGACCAAAAAATAAAAATAAAGTACTTATTTTTTAACAATGTATTATAGTGGTTAACACAATAATCTTGTTATTTCAATTGCACACAAGATCATAATGTAAAGGTAGATTTTATTGTCAGTTTTAACAGAAATTAATAAAAGTGTTTTATGTTATAGATGTTTGTAAAGTTAATGTCAGACATTTTGAGTAAAAAAATAATAAATAAAACTACAGATCCAAATAGCATATAGGGTATTTCAACGCAAAGTGACTTTTTTATTACGTCAGTTACCAAACTAAGATTGCTTAGATTTTTTATGTCATTACTAAGTGTTCAAATTAAAGAAATTAAATAAGATCCAAATATAAAACATGTTCAAAGTATTCTGAATGTTGTGTTAGTTATGGTGGAATTGCCCTATAACCTTTATCTTTCCTTTCTTAACCTAATGCATGGACATATGGATCCACTACACACAAATAAAAAAACATGGAATTTGAATTAAATAAGACCTTTAGAAAGTTGGACAAAGTGTTTTCCATGGTGAATATATTACACAATTTAATAATAAATGCTAGGAAATAGTTCAGAAAAACCCTAAACCATTATATTGAAATATTTTGTATGTGCATGCATTATAAAAAAATTATTTTGTAAGATGTCAACAACTAAATCATAAAGTATATTTTGGTGGGATTTGATACAGCAGCATTGATTTACAAAACTTAAAACATTCTGTGTATTAACTTCTAACTACAGTCTGAAATTGAGATCATTTAATTACAAACCTGTTTATAAAGTCTACCTACAAACTGTAACAAAATTGTATTTATTAGCAGATGGCTTGTATATCAAGGGTGAACAAATCGTTTTATGCAGAACGGACATTGGAAAGGCAGTTGTTATATGGGGAGCTTTATAAAAAATAATTTTAAAATATTGAAATATAAATTTAATAAAACAAAAGTTTAATTATTATTTTTCTACATTAAAAATAGAGATACAATGACATTAAAACATTTTGTTTCAAAACTGGATTAAAATAAAAATATAAGTACAGAGAAAAATATAAAACAAAATTTTAAATATTACTTACTACATACCATAATAATTGCATTCACTCTTTTAATACACGTTGAAATATTTTAACTAATCTGGTAAAAACAACTGAATTATTACTAAAATGTTAAAACAACTAACTTACACCAAGAGGTGGTATAGTTGAATTATCTCAGAATTCAAGTCGGTGTAGATACAGGGATTTTTCCATACCTTAAAATGGCTAAAATTGTGTACTGTACTCTAAAACAAATTTAGGGTATGCATGTGTACCGGTATCCTAAAATTTTAAAATAATTTGTTTCTTATATTAAAAAGTTGTTTAAAATGTCCAGTATAACTCAGTGTCAGTGACACATTTAAATGAACCAGTCACAAGCATCAAATTATCATTAAGTATACACTATCTCTCATCAGTGTCACAATCTCTCATCAGTGTCACAAATTTGATCAAGTCTGCTGTTTTTAGTGACTTTTAAGATTGATGACAGTTGATGGTACAATATCATTTTTTAAGTAATGCGTACCCTAAAAATATTTCTGCAGGAAACCCTAAGATGTACCGGTATTAGTCAAAATGGATCACAGATATACATTCAATGTTGGGTGTTACTTTTATGACAGAATTACTTCAGCTTGTCTTACAAATAATGATATCATGTCTCATGTACAGATTGCATAAATTAATCCAATATTCACAATAGGCTATAAGTACTAATTGTTTTTGTAACATATTCAATGCCATACTTTTTCTATTTCATGTGTGAAACTCAAAATTTACAAACAAAAATGGTTACATTCTATATGAATGAAGCTGTACAAATAATGTTTCTATTATAACATTTTCATAGCACATACATGTAAATTATTCAGCACTTTTTAAGATAAAAATGTAAAGAATATATAAAATAAAACCTCCACAACAAATATATTGTAAAAGGTAACAAGTGACAATATAAAAAGTACTACTACTCTACACAACTGAACAACATAACATGCAATAGGCTTGATGTGGTTAAACCAGGTGAAAATTAAATTAATCATCTAATTCTATCAGAGCCTCTAAACTACTAGTTCACTAATAACTGTTATGTTTAAACTAGACCTAAACACCTCCATAGAAAACAATGCATATATCCTTTTTTCATATGAGTATCCACATATTTATGAACATCATTTTAAACATATTTATAATTATTTCTTACAGTATGCATAAAATGTCCAATTATTAAAGTGGCAGTCTTTGGTTTTTTAAAAATATTTAATCATTTAGAATATATCTTGCACATTTGTTTGATGCTCCCTTATTCTGATGCAACGATTTGCTGTATCATAATTAGACCAAACAAAATACACTATAAATCGGTGTGGCGGATCGCCACCTTCCCAGTCATCACCTGTCTGGCTTGGCTAAGTCGTAGTGCTATTCATGTGACCTAAATATGGAACAGCTGATTGTTGCATCAAAAGTATGGAGAATGATGCGCATCAAACAAATGTACAGAATATATTCTAAATGGTTAACTATTAAAAAAACAGACAGTCACTTTTAACAATTATTTACTGACCAAAACTTACTATTTTACTATAGAAAGGCACTACATGTATGTATCCATACATAAATATATTTTAAATACATGTCAATTTACATGATAGTTATTTACATTGAACAACACTTTTTCTTCTAATATTCTCTACAAAACAATACAAGAGTTATTTAAAATATATGTACAAATAAAACAACCAATATATAGCACAATATGTAGCATTACAACCAAGCTTTGGTGAATTCTATACATTAGCATATTCAGAATGTATCCACTGTGCCATATAATGAACCAAAGGTAACTTCAAATTGAAAATAACCAAAGTTCTGGTCTCTACAAACAATATCCAAGCATTCGCAAAATTTTAACTGCAACAGGTTCACCAATGTCATCGATTCCAGTTTAATTCTCAAAGTTTCCAAAATTCACCATAGTGAAGCTTTGTGCAAACAATTAAAAAATAAATATTCCTCTGAAGCTAAATTAATTAACAAAGTTAAACACATACAAATGGGAATGTGTATTACAATGGTTCACACAGACGCAGTAGATGGATAAAACCATAAACTGCACCCGTGAGAGGCGTCTGCTATTACAGCCTGGCTCTGAACATAGATGTTAAACATTTGACCTTGACCAATGGCTCTATAAGACTCTCAGAGAAAGACTGATTTTCACGTCTCTGCACTATAATAAAAAAAATTGAATAATTGATGACTTCATAAATTTGTAATAAACTATAGCTTAGCAGATCCAACTTTAGTCTATCTACATTTGTTATAGTGTATAGCACATTGTTAGTTATCTATAAATGTACTAGTAGGACTAGATTTACACTACAGCCTTCAGTTACATATTTTCTGACATCCATCTTTGTTTAATTTCCATTTTAATCACAGGATTCATTAAAAAATTAGTTATTACAACTGGAGGTAGAAATAAAACAGAGTTTTAATGTTAGTTAAAACATTTTTACATTAACAAGAAAAACATAGAAAAATTAAACTGTACATAATGCAATTTTAAAATAAATATGTTTCATCAAGATTAAATCAAATGAATGACAAACAATTAAAATGATAAAATTCAGATGGTACAAGGTAAAACATAAAACAAACAGATCTAAGGAGAGAGGTATATACAGTAAAGTTTGTTTTGTTTAACGATGTCACTAGAGCATATTGATTTTTATCTTATCAGCGGCTATTGGACGTCATTCATATGGTAATTTTGACACATTTTTTCCCTTAGACAGGACAGCACATACCACAGCCTTTGTTGAACCAGTTGTGGAGCACTGATGGAATGGAAAATAGCCCAAACTGCAGATGGGTCCACTGAGAAGGATCAATCCCACAACCGACTGCTTCAAAGGCGGGCATGCTACCGACTGAGCTACATCCCGATCCAGGTATATACAGACTATAAGAGTGGGTTTATAGGTGCACACACCTGTAGGTCAAGTTTAAACAGGTATTACTCAAACCAATCTCATCATCACATCAAACTGCTATACTTGAATTCAATTCTATAAGCACACAAGGCAATTTGAATCAATGATAACAAGAATTTCAAGGTTAAAATCTAAACATTTTAATTTAGAAAATTTGCATATTTGTGGACAGATTAACAATATGCAGTGTAGTTTGCACTCAATGTGGGAAAAATAAGAACAATGTATTTATTGAATATTTTACACAATTTCTTAACCGTAATGTCATCAACTAAATACAGTGAAACCCTTCTAAACTGGATACTCATGGGACCAAGAAAAATATCCAGATTGCAAAGTTATTTACACTAAATGGACATATTGGGACTGTATTCTTTGTCCAGTTTTGATGGGATTCTGGTTTAAAGGGGGTTTGATTTAGAGGGGTTTCACTATACTAATAGTTTCCCAACATGTACACAAACCTTTCTGTTATATGAGCAAACAAACCATGATCCAATGAATAACTCAACAATGGCACTAAACTAGCTGTATATCTACATAACATACAATAAGTAGTTTAACATTATACATTGCTCTCCGACTGTTCATAGTTGCTGCCGTATGTCAGTGTGTATTGTTGATCTGTCAGCTCTTTCAGTGCCTCCCAGGAGGACTTGCGTGGGTACATGCTTTTGGAAGGTGGAGGGACAAAGTTTACAGATCCTACTCGCTCAGAGGAATGGTTTGATGATGGATTCGATGGTGGATTTGATGGCTGGTTCTGAGGCACAATGTCTGCTGCAGGGTAAGCACTGCCTAAGCCTGGAAGCATATTGGATGGAACATAAGCAACAGGAAGTGGTTGTCCTGAAGCACTAGTGCTAGCTGGGTAGGGCGTGCTACTGGCTGGGTAGGGTGTGCTGCTGAACACCGAGCCCGTCACAGACCCAGTCTCGGTTACCTGCTGTGCAGGTTCATTAGAGTCTGTCAGAGAACACAGCATTTCCCACTTAGACTTGGAAGGCTGGCTAGTAGGCTGGCTAGCAGGTAGAGGACCTTGTGAAACACTTGGATGAGCACCAGTCAGTGGGGGACCTCCTGGAGCAATCATTGGGACTTGGGCTTGTTGGTTAGGGTTAAAAGCACCTGGAGGAAGTCCCACTGGGTACTGCGTTACCATGGGAACTCCTCCTGGTCCGTAGTATTGAGGCATGTACATAGGCTGACCCATGTATTGAGGATTCACTTGTGGCATCGTCATAGGCATGTTCTGACCTGCATATGGAACCATACCAGGAGGTACAGCAATGTTTTCATAAGCATTCGGCTCAACACCATCAAACGATCCTTTAGAATTAGCATCACTCAGCTCATCAGCAGAACTACCTGCAGTAGTCGTTCGTCTTGGCCTAGGTTTAGGTTTAGGTTTGGGTTTTGGTTTATCACCAACTTCAGAATCACCATCAATTGTTGGTTTGCGTTTGGGTTTATTTGTTTTTGTAGCTGAAGACACTGATGTCTTTTTGCTCTTTTTTGGAGTTGCTGAATCACTCTGATGATCTAGTGTTTCTGTTTCCATGTCAACAGACTTTGTTTTAGGTTTTGGCGTTCTCGGTCGTGACTGAGTCTCAGGATCTTTCTTTGCAGCAGTTTTCTTAGTTGTCTGTGTGGAGGAAGAGCTCATGTGTCGAGGCAGTGGCTTCTTACTAACAACTCGCTTTGGAGTCATCACAACAGCGTGACCTTTGCCTGTCTGTGTTGCAGTCTCACGCAAAGTCTGAGTGGACTGTTCTCGCATTTCATACTCCAGATCTCCCAGAGATTTGAAACCACGCTCGTATTTATCCCTCCTGGACATGGGACGACTCCGTATAGTATAATCCTCATAGGCATCAATGTCATCTCTGGTGTATGTTGAGACAGATTCACCAAATGAATTTCGTCTTTCTCGCTTTCTTCGACGACCATACAAGGATGATCTTGACGAATATAAAGACTGCTTTGATTGTGACCTTTCCAGGGCTAAAAACACAAAAAATACACAGTAAAATATATATGAAAAAACAAATATTCACTTTTTATATATGGTAGATGTGGGGGGGTTTTATAGGTCTACAAACATGACTAATATATTTACAAATGTATATACATGTATAGCAAATGTTTTGAAAAAAATAATCTGTAACTTTAAATAAAAATATTGATTTTGTCCCTCATAATCCTGTTTATACAGCCCATTAGAAAATTCAGAACTTTTCAATTAAACTTGATCATAAAATTATAAATTTTCACACCTAATATGTAATAAAACTTTGATAAAACAGATCAAGCATGTCCACCATTACGGCCACCACTCAACCTTGGTTCAATCTTAGACTGGTTTTCAGCAAGTAACAAAATAAAATAATTAATTTAAGAATACTATACATTTATTGTGCCTAAATGAAATATAGTGGGGTCCATCTAAACCAGATTCATTTACATGTATGAACAAAAAATATTTTGGCTTAGACTAATAGACAGATTTTATACAGTGCTACAGATCTAATGGGACTTTAGAATCATGCTGGTTTACACAGAAATGCAAAACGGTATTGCTTAGCAACAAAAATCTTCTAATATCTAAGAGTTAGAGAAATTACAAGAAATAAATTCAAGAATGAACTCAATGAAACAAAATACTTTTGACATCAGAAAGATTAATAAAATGAAAACTCACGAGCAAAGTTATCGAGATCATCTTCATCCCGATACCTAGAAGCCATGCTGGTAGGTGTTCCAGGTCTGTCATCATCAATAATGGAGCCGGTGCTGGGACGGGAACCCAGACGACCAATGCGAGGTGACTTGTGAGATTTCTTCCTGCCGCTGCTGTTCTTCTGAAATCCTCCTGCAGGTCGAGTTCCGCCTCTCTCAAACTCTGGAGCTAGAGCTCTTTCACGTTCTGATTTATAAGGTTTTTGAGTCAACACTTCAGCGTCTTTCTTTTTATTCGGTGGACTTTTTCCTCGGTTTGGTCTGAGTGTGTGGCTGGTTGGTTTGAGATCGGTCTGTGGATCGTACACTCTGATTGGCACAACCTCGCTGGGTGATGCCTGATCCTCGCTGTCATGCATCACTCTGATATCTTCATCATCGTCCGACTGGTATCTCCTCTGAAGATGTTCAATCTCACTCCCAGATGAAGAGGGTCGTGGTGCTCGTTTAATGCTGGCAAAAGCAGACCTCTTTCCACGGGGAGATTTAGGAGCTGATGGTAAAGGAGGAGCAGGAGGAGTCTTGCCAGTGTGGACTCCTGCAGAAGAAACTCCTGATTCTGAGAATGTCTCCTGATCATCTGAAACATGGGATGAGATCCTTTTCCTTCTTTCTTCAGCCTCGGCATCATTAGCAGCAAACGAGGCTCTGAACCTCGGATTGCCGTGAAGAGCAGCAAGAATTGGAGACGTTGGTTGATCAGATTCTGACTCCTCATCAGGCCCCGTGGTTTTAATTTTCTTTTCATTGATAGCATTGTCTCTCCGAGCCCCGCCACTCTGTCTCAAGGGCTGGTTATACTTGAACTGATCTGATTTCTTAGGACTCGTGGCATAAGAACCAATAAGAGGAGAGGTTTTCTGAGCCACAGGATCCTCAACATATGCTTCATTCATCAAGAGTTTCTTGTCTGATCTCGGAGTTTCATTACCATCGTAGTTACCCCCGGGACCTCCATTACTGGTCACCTCATTAGCATAAGTGTAACTTGTAGTGGACATCTCCGGTTCATCCAGTCTCGCCTTGTAGTCGTACGCTGCCATCCGCCGGTCATGCTCTTTCTTCTTCCGGTAGCAGCACACACCAATGATAGCCAGCATAACCAGGAAGAATATCACACCTCCAGTTATTCCAACAACAAGACCTACAGCAATTGGGTTTGCATCTGTCATTGTGGGGTCTTGTCCAGCTGAAAAACAAACAAACATTTATTACATAATAATGCATTTTCACACAGATAAAACAAATACACATTTATTACACAATAATGGATTTTCACACTTATAAAACAAATACAATGGATTATGATGAACTAGACTACTGGATGGGAAATAACCTAATGATTCGACAGAGCTACATCCATGATTTTAATTTCAGGAATTGAAATGTTTGTTTTATAAAATGTTTTAGTGGATACCTAAAGTTTGTTTTGTTTTGTTTACTGACATCACAGGAGCACATTGATTTTTACCTTATCATCGGCTTATGGACATCATACATACTGCCACCAGATGGACTATTCTTTCCAATAAGCAGCAAGGGGTCTTTTATATGCACTTTCAACAAACAGGACAGCACATACCACTGCCTTTGATGAAATAGCATAAACTGCAGATGGGTACCATGGCCTATGATGAACCAGTTGTGGTGTGGACTAATGTATGGAATGGGAAAAGAGCCCAGTTATTTCACAGAAAGGTATTGATACGATGACCCATTGCATCTCTGGGCTACCTCCAGATTTTAATGTCTGGAATTGAAATGTTCGTGTTTTACTTGAGATATTAAAAAGTTTTTTAGTAGATAAAGATACTCATGAACATATGCAGTCATGGTCATCTGATAATTACTAATAGTAGATAAGATACTCACGAACATATGCGGTTATGGTCATCTGATAATTGTATCCTCTAGCATCCATGTAGTCTCTACTCAACTCAAACGATGCTCGGCCTGTAGACGAAACCATCGCTCCTGGCATCTGAGCCCCACATTTGAGTTTTGTAATCTGAAAACACAAATTATATACAAGGTTACTTTTAAGTTCTTCTAAATCAGATAATTTAGTATAATATTTAAGCAACCATCTGTCTTCTAAGGTCACTTTTAAGTTCTTCTAAATCAGATAATTTAGTATAATATGACCTGTATTATGCAGCTACCTGTCTTAAGAAGCCACTTTTGTTACTCCCTTGGATGGCTGCTTAAGACAGGTTTGACTGTATGAGTAATTCTATTCTGAATTTTAGGACATCATACTAACATCATATTACACTAAACAAAACAAACAGATAGAGAGGATGGTGGTGGATTACGATAAGAAAACTAGGGATTCCAATAATTTAAAATGTTTTATGATAATTTTAAAAGGTTTTATGCTCGAAGGTCAAGGTCAAGTTGTTTAACGTCTACATTCAGAGCCAGGCTGTTATAGCAGACACCTCTCGCAGGCGCAGTTTATGGTTTTATCCATCTACCGCGTCTGAGACAGGAATAGGGGGGAGGGAGCAGAGGGGG
>JAUTWP010163142.1:0-11015 GCA_033042655.1 Cyathermia naticoides
AGCCCCTGATTCCTCTAAAATATATGTGTAAAAATTACCATATGAATGACGTCCAATAGCAGCTGATAAGATAAAAATCAATGTGCTCCAATGGCGTCGTTAAACAAAACAAAAGTTTTCTTTGATACTTAATTGGATGTAATAAATAATCAGTAACTAGCAATGTGACAGAAGCGTTTTTTCTGTAGATCATAATTATATCTGAAATCATATATTTAACTCTTATTAAACAATGTGATAGGATATTCAATTTTCATTTCTTTCAAAAAGACTTAAAAGTAATTAACCATTAAAACATATCTCAACCCACTCCCTTCAACTATGATGAATGTTGTTGTTCTGTGCATGTAGTGCATGGTGATCGAATTCATGTTTTTAATGTAATTGATCCGTGCTATACTTAAAGATATGGGATCGCCAACTTGAAAAACACATCTATTTTGATGGCCAAGATTAAACATGTTGGACTCATCGCAATTCTTCTGTATGATCGGATCTCAAATGCGATGTCAAAGAACTGCGCTAAGAAAATAAACACCAACGCGATCACTTCTTTGCAATACCCATCAACCTCCAGGAAAAGGAGCAGTCACTAGCACTTTTACTAATACAATGCTTACAACATTAACGTTCGGGTTACTCAGTAGATAAGATTCATTTTGTGAACTGTTTTCCTCATAATACAAAGCTTACAACATTACTGCGGGGTTACTTCATAGATAACGTTCATTTTCTAAACTGGTTTTCTCATTAAAAGCAAATCACAAATGTTTACCAATTCTTCGCTCATCATTGATGCTCGCTATTGCTAATGCTGTTAGTGTTTAAAACTATCGTGTTGATAAGAAGCATAAGCCAAAGTTTTTATTGCTGGTCACACAACTAGGCGAGCCCATAGGCTGGTAATAAACACGACTCAAGTCGTTTTTCTTTAATGAATAAAGTCTTTTTCAGTAAGTACGAATCAATAACCTATCCTAGGAGCAACGCAATGAACGATTCTTGTAAACATAAAGTCTGCAGGCGACGGTTATTTAATTTTATCGTTTGGTTTCTCCTTTCCTCATGTTGATATAAAAAAGGAAGATTATTATATTGACGCCTATGTAACTATTTAATCACGGGCAAATGAAACACAAAGCAAAGATACCGCCAATATTTGTCGTTAACATAATGTTTATGGTCTAGTTTGGGATTTGTATACATATATTATATCTATATAAACTCATTTCTATTAAAATATTCTCCAAGAAATATTTGAAATTCTAAATTTTTGCATTAATCTATTTTATTAACAATATGTTTTTATAGTTATGAAATTTTGATGTTATAATTTAAATGAGTATCATAATAGTATATGTTTTGACAAAAGTTCTATTCCACTATAATGCTAATGTTATTTAAACGTACCTCCTCAAATTGTCTGTTCAGCGGTTACTAGGTGTGAAACAATTACGTGTATGGTATTTACGACCTAATAAATACGCTGTCATTCTGATTAGAAGAAAGTTGTCTTTTATAAGCACTTTCCGACATACCAGACAGAACATACCACACAGAACATACCACAACCTTTGATGAACCAATAGTGGACAAGTGGTTGTAAGGAAAATGATCCCGAACTGCAGATGAGTCCACTGAACAGGATCGATCCGATGACCGACCGCTTCTCAGGCGGACTCTGAAGTCCTACTGAAAACAATGTAACAATGTAGTAGACAACAATTTACGGACTATAATGTAGAGTATAACACGTAACGTGTCCTTTGCTACTCAAGTTTGTTTTACTTAACGACCCCTTAGTACTAATTAAAGTTAAAAGTTTGTTTTATTTAACTACGTAACTAGAGCACATTGACTTGTATCTTATTATTGGGTATTGGACATCATTCCCTTGGTACTAATTAAACAATGTAGTGGTTTTACCCTGAAACTGTCAGAATGACCAGCTGTTTGACGTCCATGTGATTAAAACTCAATCAATGTGCTCTGGTCACGTACTGGCGTCGTTTAATAAAGCAACTTTACTTTAATATATCAAAGTCTATGTGTAACTGACTAATAACGATGTGTTGACCGTGTTACTTAAACAGTTCTATCCCATCTTTTATCAATTACTGAATATGTTAACACGTTCCCTTGATTATTCTGTCATTACAAACTCCTTATTTCCATTTTGATACATTAAATATACATCAAAGACAATGACTCTTAACTGAGGCGAGTAATCTTCGTATTCTGTATATAAAATTGTTTAGACTACCACATATTGTCTTGACCCCGATTCGGTGGATAGATAAAACCATCAACTGCGCCCAGGAGAGGCATCTGCTATAACAGCCTGGCTCTGAACGTGGACGTTAAACACCATGCCTTGTCCTGTCCTACCACAGACACACGGACGACCAGACACATTCTGGAGTTTCCTAAATACATATTAAAGTAAAGAAAAGTTTGTTTTGTTTAACAACAACACTGGAGCACATTGATTTTTAACTTATCATCGGCTATTGGACGTCATACATATATGGTAATTTTTACACATTTCATTTAGAGGAAACCCGTTGCCGCCACATACCGCCGTAGGCTACTCTTTTCAATAAGCCGCAAGAGATCTTTTATATGCATTTTTTCCATAGACAGGACAGCACATACCACGACCTTAGTTTGATGAAGCAGTTGAGGAAGGGAAAATACCCAAAATTGCAGATGGGTCATCTTAAAAGGATTGTTCCGACGACCGACCGCTTCAAAGGCGGGCACGCTACCGACTGAGCTACATCATCTCCCTATTCTAAGCAAGACATTACCATGTACTCGTTGTCTCGGTATTTAATGTATTTTAAATGGCTACAGAAACCAGGCAACTTCACCCCATGTCTTGGACAACAGAGATGACCGAGGTCATAACTGAAGCCAAGATAGGTGTTTGCTATAAAAGTTTGTTCTGAATATGGACATTAAATCCTTTAAGTTGACAACTAGGGTGACCAGACATACAGAATGTCTCACATTGTAAGCAAAACATTATAGTGCATTATTTTATACATATAATATGTTACCTATACAACTACACATTATTTTTGCTGTTATGTTGAATTATGATAATTTTAATGATTTTATGAAGACCGCCACCAACTACCTGAACATTTGCCTACAACTAAACTAGTCATTATTGCAAACATATTTGTTTAAACTGAGATTTAAACAACTGTCTTAAAATTATTATTTTTAGTCATCAAATGATGTTGTTTCGTTGTTTTGTTGTTTCATCTTATCAAAACAATCCAATCTTCTACCATTCAATTTAATTTGCAGAATAGCCCAACATCAGTGTATCCACCTGAGGTAAAAACTTTTGTCGGATCTATCCGTTTTGGCTTCTCCCCATTACAACCAGTGGTCCTCAAGTGGTTCACGAAAGACCGTTGTACGTGCTATCCTACCTGTACGAAAGAACATATAAATGACGAAAGAGTAGTATATATAGTGGCAATGATTTTCTTCTTCTGACCATGATACCTATTAGACGTTGATTAAACAATGTGCTGGGGTGTTGTTAACAATCATAAAGAAATCTCAATCAAATGAAATCATATCATTAAAACATATATGCATTTACCCCACAAGTCAGGTCAGGTCATGGTGTTTAACGTCCACATGTCAGGTCATGTGGTCTAACATCTACGTTCAGAGCCAGGCTGTTATAGCATTATAGCAGACGCCTCACCCGGGCGCAGTTTATGGTTATATCCATCCGCCGCGTACGGAACAGAAAATGGTGGTGGTGGGAAAGCAGAGGGGGGGGGCACGGTCACACTAACGGAAACAAGTGAGTTTCCACTAGCCCTGTCTTGCGACTGAAGTGTGGATGATGGTGCAACCCCTCAAATCCGACTAATCAGTTTATAGAACTGTGTATTAACCTTTCTGTAAAATTACCATCAAATGTGATTCCTTGAGTTGTCGTGTTGGCTGCAATTCAAATATACACGTTCAGAGTCATTTCCAGACATATGTGCAAATAATTTCCTCACACATTGAGCAAATAAAAAAACACTGCATAAAAACATTTTAAATAACATGTGATTTCCAATACCTGGTGAACATTATTCTTAAGCGAATTTAATTTCTCTCTCATTTGTGCAGTTCAATGCAATTTGCAGTTTGAATAAAGTTGCGTGCTAAAAGTAATAGCGCTGACTTCCGCGCCCAACAGCGCTGCAACCTTTACGTGTGATACAACTCGTTAATAAGCTCTTTCAAATGAGATTCTATCCTGCGCTGCTCATTAGCATGTAAAACGTTCTCCCAGACAAGACCAATTAAGTTTGAGAGTTGTAAAGTTCACCAATCTTGTGTTGGTGATGTCAAAGTGTGAACAACACGATACTAGTAATGTATATGAATATGTGAAGTGACAACCTTACAGGTGTTTGATTTGATCAAGTTAAGTGAAGTAATGGTTTGTATTTTATAAGTGTCATCGTCATCACCATCATATCATCATCACAATCATCATCATCACCATCATATCATCATCATCACAACCATCATCATCATCATCACCATCATATCATCATAACCACCACCATCATCATCACCATCATATCATCATCACAAGCACCACCACCATCATCATCATCATCACCATCATATCATCATCACCACCACCACCATCATCATCACCATCATCATCATCACAACCACCACCATCATCACCATCATATCATCATCACAGTATTCGTCGTCGTCGTCATCATCACAACCACCATCATTCATCACCATCATATCATCATCATCACAGTATTCGTCATCATCATCATCATCACAACCATCACCACCACCACCACCACCATCATCATCATCACCGTCATCGTCATATCATCACAGTATTCGTCGTCATCATCATCATCATCACCGTCATCATCATCATCACAACCAGCAACAATTATCATAATCTTTATCACCATGAGTTTAGTTATTAATAACACATTTTGAAAGTTCATCATTTATAGTACAAAAGAAAAACAAATTACGAAATGATAAACCGTTGACTAAATTGATGCCTTTTGAAATTCATGCAATATGGTCTAGCAGACAAATCTATTAAAAATCTTATAAAACATCTTCAGTATATTTCAGATTATTTTAACTACGTTCAGAATGTGTATTTATTAAATCATTTTATAAAACATTTCCTCATTTCACAAATAAACCAACGATAGTTGTGCTACTTCAAAGAAAAACGTTAACCTTCGCTGCAACATCATAACAAATTTGTTCACTTAACCTAAAAAAAATAACTGGTCTAAATTACGAATGAAAATGTTACTTAGCCCACACCATCAACAGCCTGAGGCTACGTTTTACTGGCTACTTTCTCTAAAATGGAGATGGTCATCTCATTTTGCTTTCAACGCTGGAATCCATTTGGCTTCGAGTACAGATCAAGTTATAAAGCCAATAAGTTCGCCTACCTCCAAGCACCTCCACTGAAACACATCTATATCATTTAAATAAACACCTGTCTGCACGGCGTTGTCGAAGTCACCCATGAGACGTGATGGCCATTGTAACCTATGTTCAACTTAAATTGCACATTAGTTACAATCTCGTATTCTGAATATCCATTTTGCAAATCTAATGCTGTGATTAGTAGCCTAACATGGGATTTATTTTAAAGGTGACAGTGTAAAAGGAAGAAATTCTAAAAGAAATAGATTTAAAATACGAAACGAAATTCTAAAAGAAATAGATTTAAACTACGAAACGAATTTAATGGTCTAAATTGTAGATGTGTATGTTACATGTTATGGAGCTATTTGTAATACGTTTGAATTTAATCTGGTTGAAAAATCTAAATGTATTGTATCAGATGCAGTTTTATTTCAATCTATTAGATTGTATTACCAATTTTGAATATACCCTTCCCTTTCAATCGGCGTTGTACAGAGATACTGTTTTGATCTTAATACGTTTTTTTCGTTCTGATTATATTACATGCGAGAAGATGAGTGCATATTATATTGTATTTTAAATAAAAACACCCAGCAATCATTAAATGTCAATGATGGCGGTCGTACAAATCATATCTGCTCCTGTAATAAAGAGGTCGTTATAATCAGACGTGAACGCTCCTGTTGGACGCTGTTAATGGCGTCTTAAAAAGTAAATGTTGATTTTATTAGAAACCAATCTTATTATTAATAGGGCTTGTGTAGACAGCTCAACTTGGATGGGGCGTTGAAGAACAAACCCAAAACAGTCTACAAATCTGTAAAAGCTGGAAACAATCATCAAAATGAGGGCATTGACATCCCCTCATCATAAAATAAATCTGGGGGACCTGTCTACGACCTCCGAAAGACGCAGACTGAAAGTCAACATAGGAATTTGTGATATTTTACAAGTTCATGATAATGTGGAAATCAAAAGATCCCAAGAACTCGAACATACACTAAAGATGGCACCTGAGAAAGAGGTTAAAATTTAGAATGTATTGAACAAGTCTACTGTAATAAGGATGATATTTTCTGATATCAGAAAATGAATATAATTGTTTCTGTAGAACATGCAATCGTCTCTTATTGTCTACATAAAACATATAATTTGAAGGTTAGTTGAACGATCCCATTTTCCTTCTTAAAATCCAATTATGATTCAAGCATACTAACGTAGCCACACGATCCAGCTTCCTTGGCAGTTTGCAAGACAAATATGTTAATTTTAATAGAAGATAAAAAAACCCACTGTTGCCATACTGGTGTGGCTACACTCACTGATAAACAGCAAGGAATATTTTGTATGCACTTTCTCTTAGACAGGATATCATACACCATGGCGTTAGTTAAACCAATTATGAACCAGAGGTCTCTGAAGAAGAGGAGCGAGATGTATCTCAGTCGATAGCGTGGCCACCTTTGAAGCGGTTGGTCATCGGACCGATCCTTCTCAGTGGACCCAGATGCAGTTTGGGCTATTTTCCGCCACAAAGGCCGTTGTATGTGCTGTCCTGTCTATCGGAAAGTGCACATAAAAGATCACTTCCTACTTATCGCAAAGAGTAGCCTATGTGGCGGCAGCGGGTTTGCTCTAAAAGAAATATGTCGAAATGACCATATATATGACTTTCAATAGCCGATGATAAGATAAAAATCAATGTGCTCGTGGGATCGTTAAATAAAACAAACTTTACTTTGAAGAGGATCTTGTTACAGCTTAAAGCCTCTACATAGTTCGGCTATACGGACTACAAGATGAAGCTCGATGTGGGAATCGCCCACGCTAATGGCCAGGACGATTGGAACTCATCAGAGTCTGACATATTATTACCATTTCGTTCTACAACGATTATGGTGACTCTAAGACGGGAAATTAGCTAAAACATCCCATTTGCTGCAGCTGACACAGTGACTTTTATAAACAGTTGAACCCTGGCATTGTATATACAGTCAAACCTGCTAAAGCGGCCACCTGTAATAAGCAGCCACCTGTCTTCAAAGGTTACCTTTTTTTTCTCCCAAATCAGCAAATTTGGTACACTATTACCTGTATTAAGAAGCCACCTGTCTTAATAGGCCACTTTTTGTTACTTCTTTGGGTGGCTGCTTAAGACAGGTTTGACTGTATATTGAATATGCAAATAAAGAGAACATAATACGCATTAGTACTAAAAGGGAAATTATTCTACCATTAAGGGAAGCATGAAATAGTTTAGTAATAAATCAACTTGTTTGAGATTGGAAGAGTCGTTGGATCAAGACTCCTTGGTGGACACATGGACTTATTTTATTTTCTATCGATGAACACATTGACATATTACTTGTTCCAATCAGTGATCCAAAACTAATATTACAATGGTGTGGTAACTACTCTAATGTTTTGTTATTTGGAACGGACATACAATCTCAATTCTGAATAAAACAGCATCATTTGTAGCGGTAGTGGATTTCTTTTGTAGACTATGTATTGTCACCTACTGGCTACTGGCAAGAATCTGTTATACACACTTTCTCAAAGACCTGCGAACACAAACCACGACATTTGGTGTACCAATGATTTATTTGGATGAACTACACCTTTAAAACGTCACAGTAAAAAAAGACGATACTAACGTCTTTTTCTAACGCGAATACAGAAACCTAATGTGGATGTCTGACCCTTCAGTATTCGTAGATATCCTACAAGCGTTACAACTTTTTTTCACTTGTTTTTAAACTTCTTTTCGTGCTTACCCCCAACTAAAGTTGAAACATGGCATCATGGACATACAACTCAACTTCAGGAGCCGTATGTCCAAGACAGATGTTAATGTTAGTAGAAGAGAGGAAACCCGCTGCTGCCACACTATGAGGCTACTCTTATCAATAAACATCAAATAATTTTTTATATTCACTTTCCGACCTACAGGATATCACCAACCATGGCCTTTGTTAAACCAGTATTGGACCACTGGTCGGCGCACGTCATGTAAACCTTCCCACTGAGACTTGCAAATGACTTAACTTAAGTTGGAATAAATACGAAGATTAAAAATTCGATGACTACTACGTTTCGATCCAAGTACCTACCACCCTTGAGTCTGACAGCGTAACCATTACACAACCTGAGTGAGTTAACGTTGTAGTGAAAGCTAGTTTTTAAAGTTGTCTCAAACAGGATGTTTCTGTAAGAAAGCTTAACAAGCGATGTACGACAGACTGCGAGCGTGTCTCTGTGAGCACATTATAACGAGTGAGCGAGGCTGTGGCGATTAGCTATCACCCTGACGCAGAGCGCATCACTTCACTTCCTGCCGTACCTCGAGGACTGGTGGACACACAAAGAATGAAGATGTATAGCGTGAAGACGCACAAATGACAAACAGAACACTACATACGAGTACCAACAACATCGCCAAAGGGTTTAGCTAAAAGTGTCTTGGTTGGCTTTTTTGATCATGCCGACAATGGAGAGCTCTTTAACAGGTCTTCAGAGATCACTAATGGCGTTGGTGAAAACTGAGGACTTTTAATGCACTTAATGTCTATGAAAATAATATAAATATGTCAGTTAGCTATTTGGAGGAATTTGACATGTTACTTTAATGATGTTAATATTTAATGAATAAGATGAGGTATATTTATATAATATTTTTTTATGTTTCCGTATTTGTTATGAACAAAATACATTAGATATGTGTTCAGATTACAAGAATGGTGTTAAAATGTAAAGAATAAGGTTGTATTAAAACATATTCACCATTTTCTTTTCTATGAACATAATGAACGGCTGTTTAATTATATTGAAATTGACTAGAACATTTGGTGGAATAGGGAATGGTAATATTATATTATTTAATTCATGGGATTTTCAAAAGATATATGCTAATTAATTTAATTTTTCATAACCACCAACATGCATTTTGTTTTATGAAAAATATAATTGTCATTTTAACTGACATATTTTAAAAATTGCCTCACTTTTATCAAAAATATAATAATAGTATTTTTTCACTTAGTCCATTAAACCCACCATCAGAAAATTACTAGAACTCGATCGATGCAGATGAAAAGTGACTATCGTCGAATTAAAGCAACACAATCTATTTCTAATTTAAGCCTTTGATCCTTAATAAACCGTGCTAATTTGTGTATAAAGTTGAAAAGTTATAACAGCAGGATAGCAAACAAGATTGATACATGTTTAACTCAATGATTGGCATGGCGTGACCTTCATTAACACCACCGCGAACCACAGCCGCAACGTAATACTAAGGCGCAAACACACCGGACGACTTCTTGAACCATTACCACGGAGACAAGATCTCTAATTGAAACAGAATCAACTAAAATAATGCTAAGAAGAACTCTGTTTAAACCAGATTCATTTGGGACCAACACACTATGCCGGTTTAGACATAGTTCTGGTATAGACAGATTTTATCTTAAGTTACATCCCTTGTATGTAAGGTATTGTTATGGTAACGTTATCCTTCTAAAGGCTGGTGGGTACACCGATCGAAACTCAGTCGAGGTATATTGTATATAGTATGCCAGAAGAAAGCTACGTATTGAAATTTGGCAAGTTCAACAATTAAAAGTATTATAATTAAAATCATGAATAATGTTACAACGCCAACAAAGTGTTTTCCTATAATTGTTATGGTTTTGTAAATTAAAGAAATATTATATTTTAATATAATAAAATGCATAACGTAATCTAGGTAAAAAGGGAAGATTTTATATCAGTGCTTTACTATTTCAAAGACTGATCCAAATAATAATTGTATGTGATCAGGCAATGCCGGTTTTAACTATTTTCTAAATCTAGCATTTTAATATCCTTTTTATTGACTTTGTATCCATAAAACGCTTTCTCAATTAAACATTTTAAATAGATTATGGAGGCACGCAACGTGGGTTAAAGACGAGAAAACTAAAACTTGGAATGTAAATACTTCAACGTTTCACTTCATGGATAAAAAAAAACGTGATTAATTTATAGGAAACAAACATCACCAAGACGCGATATTTCAAAAATGTATTTAAAAAAAATATATATATATAACGCTGGGAGGACACTTCTTGCCACGGGATCATCCCACTAGCTCTGATTCCACTAGCCCTGGTATCACTAGCACTGAAAAATGACCAATTAATGGTTGCCGTGGCCGTTCCATTTCTTTATACTCGCCTGTGTTGTTTTAATCCTCTCGATACAATTCCTTTATCTATAAACATGTGTTATTTTAATATCACTATTATTGTCAATACATAATTAGTTGGGACCTCTATATATGAATGTTGCAAATGTGACTATACAGATAAATGCTCGCTGTGCATTATGGCAGAGGTAACCCTTTTAGAGGCAATAAAGTAGCAATTTTGGATGACTATGTCTTCTATAAGAACGCACAAGTAAAGGCGGGCATGAAATCAAATACAACATTTATTTACTATATTCATTTTTGTAATTACTTATTTGATTTAGTTTGTACAGGGGAGTAGTCTAAAGAAATGGAACATCCATGG
>JAUTWP010163153.1:0-11014 GCA_033042655.1 Cyathermia naticoides
AACGGAAAATAGCCCAAACTGCAGTTGGGTCCACTGAGAAGGATCGATCCGACGACCGAACGCTTCAAAGGTGGGCGCTTGCGATGATTAAACATTTATTAATTTAATGATATATTAAAACAAATTAAAAATGTAGCATGAAAAGCATGCCTAAAAATATATTTAAAATTAAGAACATAAATTTTAATATTTTAACGGTAATTTAAAAACGTTCATAGTCGGATTTCTTAAAAACAATTCTACTGTTGAACAATTCATGAACATAAAGTGAATACCTTGAATTTCTGGGTTCCTAATAACGGATCCAATCTGCATTAATGCCTGTGAACCAGATTTCTGAACCTTGGCATGCGAGTCTGTGAGCACTTCTGTCAGTTTGGGAACAATGTTGGGAAGACATGCAGACAGCTGTTTGGGTGCACAGAATGCCATGGCACCAAGCAATTCAACAGAACCTGAAAATACACGCAGTGAGTGAATATTTAGTTTAACGTCGCTGCAAGAATCTTTCACCCATTTGCGACAATTAAACATTTATCAATTTAATGACATGATATTAAAATATTAAAAATAAAGCATGAAAAGTATGCAAAAAAACACATTTAAAATCAAGACTATAAATTTTAACACTTTAACAGCAATTTAAAAGTGTTCATAGTCGGATCTCTTTTAAAAAAGATAAAATGTTCCCACCAGAAACCCTAGTAAATAATTGTTTAAGGTTTGGTGAGGAATAAAACCTCAAGCGCTGGTGTGAAAAGTCAACACAATCAAGCAAAATATGCCTGACTGTGATATCCTCATCACAACCAATACATCTAGGCCTATCCTCACCTCTTAAAATATATGAATGGGTATAAAAAGTGTGACCAATTCAACATCATCGCATGACTATTTCATCCTGACGACAATATAACCAACATAATAGTAATAATAATATCAATAATACTAAGTAGGGTAAACACTTGAGTAAAATAAATAATTGCAGGGGAGAATATTTCAAAATCTGAGATATGGCAGATTGTTTATATGGTTTTAAGTAACCAGTTGTTTAGGTTTGTGAATTATATTTTCATAATCTTTCACAAATTGTTTGAAACATTTTATGACAATTTTGAATTTTTGTACTTTTGAAATTATTTTAGACATTTGTAAAAATAATGTTGACTAAATCAGTACATTTAATAGTTTTGTGATGTGTTTGCATGAATAGTTTCAGTTATCCTAAAGTTCAATTTCAGAACAGTCATGACTAACAATGTAACTGTTTGGTGGTTTGCGTGAATTGAAAATTGCTGACATGCGAACATATTTTCTCTTGTCAGAGGAGCTTCCACTATTTCTACTAACCTTAAGTGAGAACTGATACATAGGGTTGATCTTATGCAGGTCATTCATGATGAAGTAGAGGAGGGATGCCCGTGCAGCTGCTGGCCGGTAGTTCTCACGAGCTATGTTGATGTCCACCTCAGTCTGCTTGGCCTGTTCAGCCTTGACCTCAATCTCAGCAGCAGTCCTCTTTGTTGTCTCAAGATTTTCCACTAAAGCATAGTCACCCAAGAAGTTTCCTTCTGCAGCAGACAGACGTGCCAAAAGATTGTCTTCCAGTTCTTTTAATGTGATCTTGAACTCGTTTTGCTGCCGTGTCAAATCACTTTTCATTTTCTCAAGATCAGGTCTTTCCTTGCTGACGACTTCTCCCAGAAGCTGGTCCTCCAAGCCGTCTCGAGTGACAGTGAAGTTAATCAGAGTGGTCTGTGCCTGCATCTCAGGCTTGTAATGAGGGTTAGCCAGCTTTGTGTGAAGAATCATCCGGAAGTCCTTGTGATACTCCACTTCTTTATCACCCATCTTTATAGCTCGTCCTTTCTTGATGGTATTACGACCCATCACGTGGTCCAGTACTGGATCCATGTTCTCTCCAAGATTTTCTATGAGCACTGTGTCACCACACTGAATTGCATTTTCAATTGTATCCAAGTAGCCTTTCTGTCCAAGACGCACCACCTTTAAGTCAGACCCATATTTGCTCTTAATCCACTTGATGCCTTGAAGCTGAGGATCAATCATCAAGGGCCAGCGCTCGCTGTTGGTTAAGATAGTGGCATTTTCTGTTGACATTCTATCTCCTGGCAAACCTTCATTGTTCCATGTTGCAACCACAGCATCATCAATGAGCAGAGTGAGTGGATCCAAGCCTTCAGAAACTGCAATTGGATGTTTCAGTTGTTTGAGGAAAGGCAACCAGTGATTATCCATCAAGTCCAAACGATACACTTTTGTGAAACATCCCACATAGGACACAAATGCTGTGATCATCAAAACATCACCAGGCAAACTTTTCTCCTGGAAACGGAAGTTTTCGATGGCTTCTGCCCATCTGACATTCTCTGAAGCTAATCCACCCACCAAGCGGTTAGCGAGTTCAATTGTTTTCGCTGTTGTTTCAGCCTCTTGTTGACAGCGCAATTTCTCTCCAGTGGCCCTTTCAAAATCTTCCTGACATTTAGCTTGTGTTGCCTCAAGATCAGCAACTTTTGATTTGATTAGACGCAACTTTTCTCTGGCAGCCGACAGCTCATCGTTGGCAGCTTTGAGAGCATTTCTCTTGGGTTCTACAGTACAGAACACTCTGTAGTACATGACAATATTCACAGCCCACGAACACAAACCAGCAGCAGCAAATGATTTACCACGGATATTGTCTGGTTCAAATTCAGGGTCATCAAGGTAGGGTTGTACGGCTTTCAGACAATTCTCTGCAATATTGTCTTTGTCATAATTAATCAAGTTGTCCAGGAACTGGTCAATCTGGAAATGTAATAATTGAAACCAATTAAAAAAATAAAACTGAAATGCATATTCACTGCAAAAATACAAATTTTGTAAGAAAATCATGTACATAAAATTGAAGATTTCTCCATTTACCTCCATATAAGTACATATCGTAAATAATATTTTAGAAATTTTAAGAAGAAATTAGAAGCCAAAAATTAAATTTTGTTTAAAGCTATTTCATCACTGCTTTGGCTGCAATTTAAATAATACTTTTTCAATGTAGTAATATTTTTTAAATAAAAATAAATAAAGAATTTTACCTTCAACTATTTTAATACTTTCATGACAACAAATCTTATGACAACTTGTTGTTTCCATCTAAAGGGAAGGCTATTATAATTATCTAAAGGTTTGTATTCAACTTAATTCCATTTGTGTAGCAAAAATAAACATGCCTTGCTCATAATTGTAGCTTTGGAAGATTTCCAACTTCGATCCTTTGGTATTTTGTTGCCAGGAGATAGGAGACACATGACAGCTGCTACAACATTGGATACAGCAGGCGGTGGAGTACCAAATGATTTTAACTCAGTCAAGTTATTCTGAAAGAAAAACAAATTCATTTGTTATAGGAGCCTGGGAACATTATTTCTGATATTTCAAAAGAGCATAATTCGAAAAAATTTAATTATATTCTAGAATATTAAATTTTGAGAAAACATTCAAATAACAGCATTTGTGTGTGAAAATGAGATAAATGCAAATCTTAAATTGGTTTAAAATACACCAACAATTTTAAGCACACTACTATTACTCACTACTAACTACTTACAAAATGAAGTTAACATTATTTTCAAATACTTTCTAAAATTTGTTTTATTCAATTTCATTCACTAATGCTTACACCAATTGCATGTAATCACCCACCATCATTTCCAAAAAGTAAAGTATTTTATTTAATTACGCCACTACAGCACATTGATTTTTATCTATTGCACATCCTGCATATGAATGTAGATGTTAAAAAAAAGCCAATGTGTACCTTGTTTAGTGTGTTCAAAGCCGCTTCGGCTGCCTTTAGAGCGGGTTCTGCTTTTGCCAAGTCGACCTGGCAGTCATGTTGTTTCTTCTCTACCTCAATAGTGATCTTAGACACCTTGGCTTCCTCTTCATCAGCAATTGCTTTCTCCCTGGTCACTTTCTCAGTTTCTGCTCCCACAATCTGAATGAGTATGTTAGCGTCCTCGTTCTTCTGTGCCAATTCTACCTCTTGAGATGCCAGTTTAGATTTTAAATCATCAACCTGGGTTTCAAAACATAGAGTACAAATTATTTAAAAGTACAATACAGACAATGAAACAGAATTTCTTACAACTGCCAAATAGCAGATATTTCATGCCATATATTCAGATTACTTAAGTTTAAAAAATAATAATAATAATTAAAAACATAAAACATTCTAATGAGATAATTATATTTGAAAACCATTTAAGTTGTATTATTTGGGAAGGAATAAAAATAAGACAATAAAACAAACATTTTATCAGTACACAAACCTGTGACGCAGTGCTTCTCAGCTTCTCCAAACCATTTTCCAAACGAATAATCTTAGCTTGAAGGTCAGCATTCTTTGTTTTCAGAAGGTTCTGGTACAAAGCAATCTGTTCGAGGAAACTTTTTGGTGTTGTGTAGTTGTATCTGCGCTCGTTGACTAGATACTGCACACTGATTTCATTGACAGACTTGTGTACAAAGCCCATGAATGTCGACACAGATTCTCTTGTATCAGCCTGCCGAATGTTATAAATTAAAGATATTAAAACAAATTAATGACATTTATTATTCATTAGAGATTTTATTTTAAAACTATGAAAGGAAGGGGCTTAGTGTTTCTATAAGCTTTTTTAAAAACAAACTCAATAAAAGACATTATAATTTAAAGAAAAACCAATCATTTGGAAGTGATGTTTGATTAGTGTGGTCATCTGTCACATATTTTCAGCATCTAAATTATTAATGATATAACATTTTTATGTAACAAATAATTTTCATTCAATTTGAATAATAATGTAGCAGAAAACATTCCGCAATTTGTTGTGTTATTCACAATTATTGTTATTTTCCTATACATACAAAGCATGATTTTTCCCATTTCCTCCTCCCAAATTAGTAATCTTAAAATGATGATAATTTTTGGAATTTCAATCAACATTTTAATGATCTAAAATTGTATTTATATACAAGACGCACACCTGTGCATACACTGAGTGTGAGTGAATATTTAGTTTAACGTCAGTGTGAGAATCATTCACCCATTTGCGACGATTAAACATTTATCAATTTAATGACATGATATTAAAAATAAAGCATGAAAAGCATGCCAAAAAATACATTTAAAATCAAGAACATAAATTTTAACACTTTAACAGCAATTCAAAAGTGTTCATAGTCGAATCTCTTTTAAAAAAGATAAAAAATTTCAACCAGGAACCCTAGTAAATAAATGTTTAAGGTTTGGTGAGGAATAAAACCTCAAGCGCTGGTATGAGTGTATACACTGGAAAATGTAAATTATTCTGAATAACCCCTTACTATCGTTATTCATCTGATTATCATCATCAAAGTGAGATTAAAATAATGTTGGCTGCTTACATCTATGAGTTCAACCTCTTCCAAGAACCGGCCACTGACAGATCGTAGAGCCTCTTCAGGCCACTCATGGAACCAGTCGATTGAAGTACAGTTGGTGACAGCGGGGAACTTGCGGCTTCTAACTCGAAGGGTAGAACCCACAGGTGAGAAACACAGAACCACCTGAATAGCAAACAATGGATTACCAACTACAAGTTTCATCAACATGTAACACAGCAAACAGTACAATCACAGTTAAAATTTCTTATTACATCATCTGACAAAAACAATGAAAAACCACAATGAAAACGGTATTTGTGTGTCATTATTATATATTACAAATAACAGGACTTTTAGAGGATACTGATGAAACACCACTACAATGAAAACGGTATTTGTGTGTCATTATTATATATTACAAATAACAGGACTTTTAGAGGATACTGATGCTAATTGAACTAATAATGAGAACAAGTTTATTTTATTTAGACTTGATGAGCATGCAATGTTTCATTTGATGCAGATTATCTTCCACTGTGTGAATGGTTGATGATTTTGTTCATGATTGCGTTATATTAGGAGAATTATCATATACAATTTACCTTAAGCACTCTTCGAACACGGTCAATGAAAAACCTCCAACAATTTTCTCGTGTGTCCTCCAAGCCTTCTCCTTTAACCTCATTCCTAACACCATTGATAATGTTCTCCACTTCATCATCTGGAAACAGATCAGCAATTTCACCAGATGCCAGCAAGTCATTAATCAAGACCAAAAACTGTTCATCAGCCACCTGGGCATCAGTCATGAGAAAGACAACTCCAATGTTTTTCACACCAGCCTTCATGTAAAGCAAGTTAAGATCGGCTTTTAGATCTGGAATGGCGTAACCTTTTCGTAGTGTTATCTGGAAAACATCCAAGCTGCTGATAAATGCAGCCAGTCGGGACAGACTCTGCTTTCCACTTCCACCAACACCAATAAGAAGAGCATTGCCTCGAGGGGATTCCAGAATTCGGTTAATTCTACAGATGTGGCTCATGGCATCTTCAAAAAGCACAAGATTCATCGCAGCATTCAGTTCATTGTAACTCTCGAGAGCTTCTGTGAGGATTTTATTGATGGTTGGCCAGCTGTCAACAGGCAAATACTTTGGATCACCCATACCCAATGAGAAGTGACAGAACAGCATTGGTTGTTTGAACACTGCTTCTTCATCGAGGTCCTGAAATAGAAAATTAAAACAGTTATATATGCATGTGATCTTTTGAAAAAAATACTGTTTTAAAGACAACAGGATTACTCAAAAACCTTTTTACAGAAGATGGAATTAAATTTCTTTTATTAATTTATCTTGTATTCATCTAAAGAAACATAAACAAACTATCATTTAATTTCACTGTGAACAAACTAAGCAAGTACTACAAACACAGAGAAGGAAAATATAATTAAAAGCATAAAAAGCTATTATCAGACACAGTGATTGCCCTAGCCAGTAAAGTTTGGGAGTCATTATGACCCCCAGTATGTTTTAGTGGGGGTCATTCATGACAAATTAACAATCTTACATAAAATATATATATAAAAAATGTGATACTGATGACCGGTACATTCTTAGCTATTGTATATTTGACTTAATATTACTTATAACCGATGATGATAAAAATCAATGTGTTCCAGTGGCGTCGTTAAACAAAACAAACTTTACTTTTAATATTACTTATCAATGTTCCCTAAAGTAGAACATAATACATTATTCTGTATTTTATATAACTTAATATTGACAATTTTGCGTCAAAGGCATACAAAATGGTAGCATGCATATTTTCATGTAATGGGTGGTCAAATACGCACATTTTGTGCATCAGGGTGAACACTGCAGACAACAAATCCTTTGCAAACCTTGAAGAATAAAATTAATACAACATGACTTATTTTACAAACCTCAAAAGTTTTTTTGACCATCTCCTTCTGAAGCTTCCCAAACATTTCAATGTCTGCATCGTCTACCAACTTGTCCTTGTAAACCCGATCAGACTCATGTAAATACAGCCGCACGAGATCCACAGGAGTTTTGGCACAATCAGGTCCAGAAAACAACATGCCCTGAAAGCAATATATAACATAATTCGATATCCTAAGTGATTAAAGGTGGAGTGTCTGTTTTCTATAGTTTATTATCTTTTACCAATGAAAAATACAAGCAAAACTACAGTTTTAATAAATTTGTGCGTCTTTTCTATCCAAAAATATCATCCACTACCAAAATCAATACTCAAATCAAGAGACCATGTTTCTACGACTTGACGGTCCAAAGGTCACGAGTTGTGCTATTTTTAACTGCTGTTCCTGAGTTCCTAGCCAGTTTATTCGATAAGAGACTATCACGTGAGCTCATCATGGAAATTCCCCGCATGTGCAAATCAAAACATCTAGAAGAAACCTGCCACTGACGGCCATAGATGAAATAAGACACTTTTCTCGTGATCTAAATTAAGTACGACTGATCGTTGCATCAGAAATATGGAGTGTGTTGTGCATCAAACAGACGTACAAGATATATATTATTATTTTTTAAAACAGACATTGCCACTTTAACTCATTATTTTTATATAGGTTAAGTTAATAAGAAAGCTATCATTGCGAATAAATAGCCCCGATTTTGTGTTTACATTTTGAACTGAACAATGTTAAGATGATTTAGATGACAATTCAATCCATATCAAGTCTGTTTTTCCCATATTGTAATGCTAGCCAATTCTCATGTTACACAACACTGCTTAAATCATTCCATCATTTAAACACATACATGTAACTACCTAATTTCTACTTTAATACACTTAAAATTACCAAATATGTTACTAATACATTATCCCTTGCTGCTTATCGAAAAAGATTAGTCAACCACTACTATTACCATTTCTACACAAAATAGCGAAAATTAACTAGAAAGTATTACTATTACCTGGAAACACACAAATATCAGTGTGAAAAAAATATAATTGTTAGTGTTTCCAATAATAATTACCTAGAAGAGTGAGTGAGTGAATATTTAGTTTAAAGTTGCTGCGAGAATTGTTCAACCATTTGCGACGATTAAACATTTATCAATTTAATGACATGAATGATATTAAAAATATAGCATGAAGAGCATGCCAAAAAATACATTTAAAACCAAGAATATAAATTTTAACACTTTAACAGCAATTTAAAAATGTTCATAGTCGGATCTCTTTTAAAAAAGATAAGATTTACCCACCAGGAACCCTAGAATTACCTGGAAGATGTTTGAAAGATCTCGGAGATTGAAGATGTAGTGGAACTTGATAGCTGTGGGCAGGAAGGTGGTGGAAACCTTTGTGTGTATTCCCAGGGCAGCCGCCACCAGATTTGGTGTAAACTTCTGAACAGCAGCAGGAAATCGAGCAAACGCAAGATGTTGTGACAAGATACTGGAGTAAATGGTGGCCAATGCATCCTGGTTGGGGAAACTTATGGCAAACACACAGAAGTGACGCTGAAACAGAAATAACAACCATTTATGATTCATGATGTGCAGTTTCATTACCATTAAATTGTAAGAAACCTAGTTTTAAAAAACCCCAGTAACAGACCTGTTAGAATTGAAATGGCCATTTTTTTAAAATTAAAAACGACATAAAATCATAAATGCCTGACACCTACAGGTGCTATTAGAACTCTGATATGTTGTTGCCAGGTTATTCAAATCAAAAAGGAAAATGTAAGTCCTAAATAGCTGATATTTAAGTCTATGTGACAGCAAATGAAAGTTGACAAGTGTTGCACTCATACCTGCAATCTGGAATCTATTGTGAAGCTGCCAGCAGTGGGATTCATGCAGGCCACATATTGGGTGTTGCGAATGTCCTTAATGGTCAGCTTCTGTCGGTCATACCAATGTACATGGTCAATATGCTGTCGAATCAGAGTGTGCGGTTGCACAGTGAAGTATTTGTCAACCTGAATTATTTAATATAAACAAAATTAAATTATATAGTAATTAAAAATTAATTAATTTTTTTTATTTTAACATTGCTGGATTCATAAGTCACACCACATATGCAGCCTTTGGTGTCTTTCCTGGTCTGAATTATTGTCAACATTAATGTTTAATATGATAAGAAAAAAGCTTGATCTAACAAATGAAATTTTTTGTCTTGAGAAAATGTAGAATCAGAAAAACAATTTACAAAAACAAATTCTATAGTTTAAAAAAGCAATAACAAAGTAAAATTAATGTCTTAATTATTATCTTAAACAAAGACAGAACTGAAAGATATACTCATACCTCTGGCATGTTCATGTCATCTACAAAGTATACTAGTCGACGGTTTCCAGGTGGTCCATAGTTTCGTCCAGCTTTTTTCTCAAGTGGTTTTTCCAAGACACGTTGCAACATCTCGGATGTGGTGTAGAAGTTGAATGGAACATTGGCAACCATGAACTCCTCCGATAAGTCATTCAGTTTGTCCTGCATCAACACAGTCTTGCCAGTACCAGCATTTCCAACCAGCATCACAGGACGCTTCAACATCACCAACATGTCTATGAAGTACCTCACTCGAATTGTTTCAGCTGTGTACACCAGGGCTGCCTAAAAGTACAGATAAACAGTGAAAAAGCTGGCTTAAAAATAGAAAAATATGAGAAAAACAACTATTTAAAAAACCTAGAAAACAAGAAGATATAAACTTTGAACAATTTAACTTTGATGCTAATCAACCTGTCTATCTGAACAAGTTCATTATAGTATCGAAAGAGAAAATTATTGTCTTGTGACAATTGCCATTGATTTTATTAGGCCAGTATTTTTTTATTTTTGCTCAAATGAAAAAAAAAGTAGTATTTTTCACTCTTTTTTTTTGCCGCCGACATTCACAAATAGCTGTAAAGAAAAGTTACCATTCTAGTTTTATGCAACTGTCCTCTCGGTTATCGTGGCTCATTTCGTCAGATAACAGTGTGAAATAACATTTATTTTGTCAATAAATATACCTTTGTAGATATGAATTGTTAATATTTCATTGATCGTTATCTTTCGGTCCGATTCGGTATTTCTATGCACCGCCGGACCTTGTCCGGAAAAGTTCTTGTTCGTAAACCTAAACATTAAAAATACTGGCCTTATGATTTTGTTAAGATAATGTGCACAATTATCACTGTACTCACTTGTAATGGGAGGTCGGGATCAAAGTCAAACTTGGGGATTCGCTTGGTCCAAGGTTCAAACTTTTTAGATTCAGGATCTATGTAGTAATCAAAGACTGTGCCTGTCGATGGAAACTTGATGGTCTTGTACTCTGTAACCCACCATTTGGTGAATTCAACTCTGTGATCTATGAGCTACGAAAGAAGAAGTTACAATCAAAACCAACTTAGTAAAATATTTTAGTTACCGTATTCGACGTAATAAGCGCCCAGGGGACTTAAAAATTTGAAAAGGGGGCGCTTATTGAGATCACAATGTTCCGATTTTTTCAACCTATTTTGAGCCCCCGGTGTGTTCATTTCTGTGCTCACAATTTGGCAGCACGATTACCTAAGTCTCATATAGAGAGCTAGGAACATAAATATTAGAGAGGG
>JAUTWP010163164.1:0-21308 GCA_033042655.1 Cyathermia naticoides
CGGCAGCGGGTTTCCTTCTAAAAATGTGTGTCAAAATGACCATATGAATGACGTCCAATAACTGATGATGATAAAAAATCAATGTGTTCCAGTGGCGTCGTTAAACAAAACAAACTTTAATTTTTAATTAACAATATAACTGTGTGCTCATAGCTTGAAGGAACATTCAAGTGATATTGGGCTTTCAAAATAAAACAGGTCATATCTATAAATATTAATTTGAAATATGTTTTGTTTCAAGGTTTATAAAGATTCACCTTTTCCATCTATACAATTTTATTTTATGTAAACAAACGTTATGTGGAAAAATAAACAAAGGAGCTAACTTAACTGATGTCATATGATTCGTGTTAGGAGTAAAGCCATGTTTATTTGTTATTTGCATGGATAATTTTCTGCTGTATGAAATTACACTGGTAATGTAAGGTTTAGGAAGTTGTGGTAACATTTCTATGATTTATTTATTGTATTTTGTTGTGTTTTACAGGTGATATCATGGGATGTGGAATTATCTTTCCGGCGGACTATGACAGTGAGGCTGACAGTGACCTGTCTCCTGACGAACCTGAAGAAATCTACCATGAAGAAGCATGGGAAAGCTCAGACGACGAAGATGAGGAACCGTGGCCGCGGGATGACGAGAAAGGCACTAAAGTTCAGGTACTGTCATAATTTAAAATTACAACCTTTCTCTGAATCTAAAAACATATACAGTGGAGTCTGTCTAAACAGCGATTTGTCTAATCAAGATTTCTATATAAACCAGCATGATTTCAAAGTCCTATCTAGCTACCGTAACTCTAAATTAAATCTGTGTATACTGGCATCCTGTCTAAACCAGCATACTTTGTTGGTTCCAAGTGAATCCGGTTTAAACACTAGTCCACTACTAATACATGATGATAATGACAATAATATGATTTTAAACATATATTTTTTTATATTAAACATGGTCTAGCATTCTGTGAAGTTTTTGGCAAATTCTAAGAGTACTAATGATATCCCCTGTGGTATCTAAAACAAATGATTTAATAAAAATTGAAAAAGATTTTTTATTTTTTTTATGGATGATGTTCTCTACTCTAGTTAATACTTATTCCTTTGTTTGTCCTACTGAGAAAATATGTTCATACCTTTGGCTATAAAATATTTATTTATATATAAAATGTTTCTTTGTTTTTTAGATATTTTTTACAAGAAATGGCAAAACTCTTGGCAAACGGAGAACCTGCATACCTAAAGGAGGATTTTACCCTACTATCGGAATGATGAGCAGTTATGAGAAAGTGCGTGTTGACCTTCGACCGTTAACAGGATAATCTTGTGTGGCAATGACATGCTGTTCAAGACATTCATGTGAAGTCTTTAGAGGATTTTGATGTATTTGAAACCTTAAGAATCTGAGCCTATTTTAATGTGTCCAAGTTTGATGGTCACTGCTTTAATACTTGATTGTCACATACTAACTGTGTTTGAAAACTGAAATCATTGCTTTTAGTACAGGCTGTGCCAAACTGTGGATTAGGTTATGTTCAGTAGTCGTTATCTTCTTTGAAACTTACACAGAGATGGATCCAGATGAGAGGTTGGGGGACCGGTCCCCTCAATGTTTCGGATTTTTGAAGCTTAATATAATCATTAAGTTGCTGTACTAGATAAATAATATATAAGTGTAACAGATTCATTACTTTCATTCAAACATCACTCTTTAGAATCTCTGGATTCATATTCATGTATACCTGAAAAAGAAGAAATACTAATTACTAAGTTTTAAATAACTGGTACTTTGCAATCTAAGGAGGTTAATCAATAAAATTATATGAAATTGAGCAGATGACTTAATTACGGTAGTTGTTAGTTATTTATGGAAGATCTGACCTGTGATTTGACATGATTGTGAAAATGAGGGTAAAGCCTTATTTTAATTTTATTTATCTGCTTCAGGAACTAAAAGTTGTGGAAACCTTTTTGATTTGATTTTTTATTTTCTTAGTGTCCGATGGTTAACATTTTACTAATACAGTGAAGACCAATTGAATGACATGACAATTAAACTTTACCACTATACTTTAATATTGCATAAGTCGGATAATACATTAATTTCAGATATTTTGGGATATTGGGTTACTGTTGAGCAAAACCTTTCTAAAGAATGTTGATCATTATAGTATTGAAAATTAATTTCAAAATGTGAAGAAAAAAAACATGTTTTGACTTTACATTAGGTATGTTTGTAATTAAGTTTTGTTGAGCTTAAATTCACTCAAATTACATGGATGTATTAGTGAAAACTAATGAAAAGATTTGTTTGTGATATATGTACATTGTTTTACTATCCGGTGCTGCACAAATTCTGATTTTTAGTTTGTGTTCTTTGTCTTTGAAGTATATAGTCACAAATGTTTCTTGTATTTTACTTTTAGTTTGTATTGTGTATCGTTATTTATTTATAAAAGATTGTATAAACTGAATATAAGGAAGAGTTCAAGTGCATAGCGTGATATAGATAATTTTGCACAAAATTAATATGTTTATTGTTACGAAATGTTTGTTTTTTATGTATGATAGTTGGATTTCAAAGTAGTAGTGTCCATTTTTGTCATAGCACAATGTATAAATAATTATCAATGAAATTAAGTCTTAAAAATTAAAATAAAGTAAATTTTTATGAAAATAAAAAAAGGAATATATCGCGTTTTGCACCTGAACTCTTCATATAAACAAAAAACATTTCTCTTTTATTCTTACTTTGTCCCAAACTCAAAATATCTAAAAAGATTTACCACTCTGTCTGAGGTTTTCATACATATACGACACTTGTTAATTTTTAAATGACGTTCTTTATAAAAATTGCACAATAATTTAAGTAGTTATTTTGATGATTTTGAAAATGTTTTGAAACATTGCATAATGTTTAAACAATGGATTTTTTTAAATACTTCTATTTTCACATTCTTAACAATTGTTTGATGTTTTAATGATCGTGTTCTTCAACCCATCCACCCTTAATAAACACCCCTCTATATCAGGTGTGTACTAAAATAAAGAAGATAAAAACCACATCATAGGCTTTTTAAAGTATTTTTGCTTCAAATTATTTAAGTTATTTGTTTCTGAAAACTGTTGCCGTACACAGAAGTCAGGCAGTGATAATTCTTCACACTGTTTCTTTTTAATATCACTTTATGTGAGTTTACACAAACTCTTCCTAGCTTTTCTCAGGCTGTCACTGTTTTTAAAAGTCAGTTTAACATGTGTTTTAACCAGTATCTATGTATCAGTAAATGACCACATTTACAGTATGTTGGTAAATATAATTTTTTTATGATTTTTAATTCTGGGATCTAAAGATATATGTGTTATTATTTTGTTCTGTTTATCATATACAGTATAATATATATTTGTAGTTCTTTCAGTTTGTCTAGACTGTAACAATAAATTTCTTTGTTCTGCATTTCAGGTATGTTTATTATATAAAAATAAAACAATTGTTTTCTGTAGTCATATATTTTTTAATTGTCTTTACCTTTTTTAAAAGAAACGTGTATATTTAATTGCATATATGTTTAGGGCTGTTTTAAAAATGATCATGTGAGGTGGAAATGAATGAATGAATAAATAAATGACGAATTAAATATTTAGTGATAGGTTCACAAACACACACGCACGCACGCATGCATGCACACAAAAAGAATTTGGATGTCAAACAATTGTGTATGTTTATGATTAAAAGTTTATCACAATACATTAACATAATAAAACAAATTCAAAGTCACTAAATAGTTGTACTAAATAATAAGTTACAAAACCAGAAAGGAATAATACTGTTTTTTTATATTTATACATTAGTTTTATTTAACTAGTATTAAAAGCATCACATCCATGATCTACTGTTGAAAATTAACTGCCTCCCATGAGATCACTTTTAAAATGGCTTTTTTTCTTCCAAGTCTGTTTTATGAAATGAGGAAATTTAATTACACGTCATGTCTTTCCACTCTTTCTTCTATCCATCCCACATTGCTTTTCACTCAATAATTTATTATATATTTATCTGCTGTATTTTTCACGTTGTAGTCTGGAATTGTTGCAATGATACTGGTCTAAAATATAAAAATTGAATTTTTTTATGTTAGATACTGTGTTGTAATTTTTATTTCTGCTCAATAACTCGCTCATTAGAGACATTGGAATTCAATGAGAACTATTTTAAAATTCAATCGAATGAACAAAATTGGAATGATAGCCAACACAGAGAAATAAAATTCTTTGCATACTGGTACCTTTAATTCTTCTCATGCTTCCTCATATTTCTAAAACTATATAATATATGGATGATTAGAAGACGTCAGGATTCCATAGCATTAATATGGAATTCTGAAAATTCACATTGTTGAAATTGCCAAATGTTGTAGCATGGGATTGTTGAAGGTATGGTGTATATAAATTGGAGTTATGCCCCTTGGCATATTATATTTTAACAATCCTACAATTATTTCGTTGGTAAAACCTATTATGTTGGAACCCTGTGTTTGTAGTTATTGTAGTGATTTGGCAGGAGATCATACTTTTCTTTTTTCACCAAGATGTTTCTTATTAAAATATGATAAATATTCTGTATTGTTAGGGATTGATGAAGCTATTACTAACATATTCTTAGCTTGTTATTGATGATTAGTGCTATTTTAATACTGCATCATTCTAATATGTCATTAAAATAAAATTGCAGCATATATGGATCACAGTGATGGTTTGGTTTTACAAAAAGAAAAAAAGAAAGAAGTTAAGCACTTGTTTTTGTTGAATGATATTTATATTTCATGTAACAATGAAGAAGCTCAAAGAATTGGTGACGTCATGGAACATTTACAGTTTGTATTGAAAATGTTCTATTTTATGATTGCACTTTGGGGACTTAACCTTTTGCATATGTTTTTTTAAACTAACATAAAAAAATCAGTCTTATTGTACTCACTAAAACTGAGCAAATGATTAATTTTTTTAACTTGTGTTTAACTTGTGACTCACAAGACAAAATTAAAGAGAATTTGATAACATAGTAAAATTTGTTTTCTTGTAAATTGTTTTTGTATGATATTTATCCTCCCCAGTCATGTTTAAGCAAAACATTTTGTAATGCACCCACTCCACCTATCCTACACACATTCACATACATTACATAATCATTGAACTGCTCATATAAATAAATACATGTATATGTAAACACTTAATGTACAGACAAATATTACATGTATTTGTATGGCAGTATGTAATCCTGTCTCTTTTACTGTAATCTTTTGTAGCTTATGGCATATTAATAGACTAAAAGTAAAACATTGATAAAACAAAAAGAAAGGATATTTTTGATTAGGTTACAACATACATGTAGTTATTTAATGTGTACATCAATATAAATATAATTAAGGTTTGTTTTATGTCAATTTGAACAATGTCACCATGAAAATATGTTTCAATTGCACTCACTTTGATGTGTTGTTACTGAGCTGATAAAATCAGAGCCAAAAATGTGAGAGATTCTCTTAATTCTTGTTTTTGAAATGGCAAAGAATCCGATACTGTTGTTTTGGAACCAATTATTAACCCTGTTATTATTAAACCCAGTATTTTGTTAGTGTTTTTAAAAGTATGCATATAAATGGCTACTGTTAGTATCACTTTATAAAGTTGTCATTACAAGTATTTTTTTTATGGGCAGTCTAAGCCTATGGACACTGAAATATCAAATCACAGATTTTAAATGATGAAAAGTTTGTTTAATTTAAAGATGCCACTTCAGCAATAAGAATTGTAATAATGTATAATTTTTATGGTTCTTTGAATCTTAACTTAATATTGGAGCTTCCAAACTATTGACTTAAAAGTACCATTCAAAGAGGCTTGTTAATGACTGAATGTGTTATGTGGCATGTAATAATTTATCCAATCTTGTGCTTATAGAACTATGGATGAACCAGACAGGTATGAATATTATGTGTACAAATCTAAAATGGTGTTATCTATGCAAGTAATATTTCAATGGAGATCAGAGCCGTTTAACAACACATCCATTTTTTACTTTTTAATTTACATCATAATCATTCTTGATAAAAAAAAAATCTTGCATTACAAAAATAAAGAGTACAGCAAAATGTGACAAACTAAATTTCATTTATCCGGGTGAAATTGTTTGACAGCATGCATGTAGTCCAGAAGCAGCAAATCTTTAATATGTGTTGTGTTTTAAAAGATTTTTTTTTAGAATTAAATTGGGCTTTGTTGTGCCCTTGAAAATCTGACAAACTTAAATACTGATAATTTGATTTAAAATAAATTTAATTCATTGGAATTCTCATCCAACTCCAACCCTTTCCAAAGGGTATTTCCCTGGGTTTTATTTAAGTTTGCTCAATAACTTCATGGTTTTATTTCTATATTGGTATTTAATTATTATGTTGTGCTATAGAATTATTTAGATGTCTAAATGTTTTGAGTTATGTCCCTTGGTATTTTAACCTGGTTCTCGTCCAATATAACCCACCAGTAATTTGTCGGTGATCTGTGCAACTGATTGTAGAGTAGTCATCAACAGGTTTCAGATGTGAACATAAATAAAACAATGTGCACTGACTATCATGTTAGAAATAATAAGGTTTCAAATGATGTTACATGTACATTGATATCAGTCTGTGATAACTGGTTGTGTGGATGTTTCAGGTACGTGAAGATGTTCAATACTTTTCTAGTAAACAATTGGACTTAACCAGTATGACAAACCACTGTTAATAGCATTAGTTTATATGTGCCAGAACTTCATCAATTAACATTTGATGCTTTAAATATTTTCCTAAATATTGTTATAAAAATGCTAATTAATTTTGCATAACCTATTTAGAAAACAAATTAGTTTACCATAATTTACTTTTACAGTTTTAGTGGCTAATTTTGCACATTTTGTTTATATAATTTTGTACACATTTTCACTCTGTTAAACTATAAATGTTAATGGTATCCTATTTTTAAACCACATACAACAAAATAATTTAAAACTTAATAAATTTTAAACTGGCTGAAAAAACGACCGTACATAACACAGAAATCTGCTTATCTGTTTTGTAACAAACACAAAGTAATTATTCAATACAGAAGGAACTGGGACGTCGCTAAATACTAGTAGATAGTGTCAACCTGTTAAGCGGTTGTTGTAGGATTGACCGTTATCAGTGCACTCATATGCTATTTAGTATATCTAGTATGTGGTGTCCTGTGGGAAAGTGAATACAAAATAATAGTTGAAATTACATCATTTCAAATTGTCAAAAAAAAGAAAAAATTTCATTTTAAATATATGGTAATCATATTACATTCTGTGCCAGTAAATTACAAAATCCATTTTTTTTAGCATGTTAGCCATACAACTGCAGTTAGATGAACTTTGTATAAGCATCATTACAGCTTTCTCAGCATGTTTAGTCTTGCCATTTCTGTGTGAAACTGACTTTATTTGCATTCTATGTACACTGGTTGTCTGCTGGGTGCAGACATTTTGTTTGTGTGAAATAAATGCTCTTTATCATAATTTTGACTTATCAAGTTTCATTTCTTTAAGTTTAATGGTTCAGGGTTACAGCACTTTCTTAACAACACTGTGGATTCTCTCCCTGTCTATAATTTATGAAGGTACATGTCAGCATTACAAGGCATGGGTCATTCTCAAAAATGAGATGGAATATAGATCTTATCAGTTGTTTTCTGTACGTAATTCACACGTGGTTGCCTTGTGGCATTTTTATACTATCAAGGTTTTCCCAGAAACTCGGAACCAACATCCAATAGCTGATTATTATAAAAAAAGTTTATTTTTATTTAACGATGCCACTGGAGCACATTGATTATTATCTTATCATCTGCTATTGGATGTCATACATATGGTAATTTTGACACATTTCTTCAGAGGAGACCCACTGCTGCCACGTAGGCTACTCTTTCTGATAAGGAGTGGAGGGGAATTTTTTTAATGTGCCTACATCACTAAATAAGTGTTCAAGCACTTCTGATAATCAGCAAGTGATCATTTATATCCACTTTCTCATAGACAGGAGCACGGGTTGGAATGGAAAATAGCCCAAACTGCAGATGAGGCCACTGAGGATAGATCCGATGACCAATCGCTTCAAAGGTGGGCACGCTACCGACAGCTACATTCCGCTCTTCTGATGATTATAAAACAATGTACTCTAGTGGCATCATTAAATAAATTACTTTTTTTATAATAAATGTAGCAGAAAATGTGATAGAACATATTTTTTCTACCCTAGATATAAAAATGAGGCAACAAATATCTAATACACAACCATGTTTATTGAAATAATAAACATCAGTATATACAAAACACCATAAATACAAATATACATATATTAGATAGTAAAATGTCCATGACAACTGAATTCAAAATATACCCTGCAGTCTTAATTTGATCAATGAACGCAGCTCAACATGGGAATTTGGTCACATTAATTTATTCACATTTATTCACCAAGTAGCACCAGCATAATGTGTGGTAGAACTAGGTTAACATTTATTGAGGAAATATAATGATAATACATGTACATGAAATAAAATGTTAAAATAGTTTTTATATATAAAAATGTTCTATACAAATACATACTTTATAAATTCTAGCACTAATAACTTGAATGCAGAGTACAAAATAAGTATTACCAATAAGAAGTCTTTATTATATGCACTTTCCTCACAGATAGGACAACATATTAGAGCCAGAAGGTGCTATCTTGATATTTTGTGATTCTGAGAAATCACCATTTAAAGATTGCATCGATAATAAAAAAATCGGTTCACTATCAATGTGTCAGTTTAGTTAATCAGCATACACTTTCAACATCGTTGTATCATCCCGTCAGTGTTAAATGATCTACTTGTTGGGAATATGTAGTTATATGATATTTTGTAAGATATCACCTTCTGGCAGGCACATTTACTTGAAGAAATTTAGTGCCAAAAGTTATTTGAAATTTGTAATATCTAATAGAATATTCTCAAGTAAGCTTAGATAATTTAACAAGACGGAATCCTATTAATGTATTTAACTAAATTTTGACAAAAAATGGAGTTAGCTCCTTCTAGCTCTAATAGGTTGATATGTTACAACCAATTGATGAGTACACTCAAATGTGTGACTGACCGATTTGAAAAATAATTTAATAAAAATGTAAGTTCCACTAAAATAAGATAAAGATGTATAGTATGTTAACAACAGCATCACAAACAGATACAACATTATTAATGAGATTAAACAGACTTCAAGACTAAACAGCATGAATACATATGAAAAAACAACATTGAACCACCATATATTTTTATTAAAAGATTCTTAACAAGAAACAAAGCTTTGAGTATGTGATTTAATCAAGTTTGGAAGATTTTTTCACACCAGCACAACAATAAAATGATTTGGTGTTATTCTACAGTATTGGTAAAACATTTTCAGTAACGGAAGCATTAAAATGGTTATCTTTTCTCCAACATGTCTTCTTAGTTTTCATAAACAAGGCACTTTGACAATGTGTCTTTTCTCTCTCTCTTACACTAACACAGGATGCAGGCATGTAATAATAATTAAAAACAGACCATTACAGAAGATATAAATTCCATTAAACTTCTTTTTTTTAAATAGGTTTTTTTTTTCTACCCAATTTTAGTGTGGATATTTCCAGAGGATAAAATGGCACACCCCAAAATTTCAGATTAATTTGCTTTATAATGTTAAAAAATTGTTTAAATTGTTCTGTATGACTCAATGTCAGTTATTAATGAAGCAGTCTCAATGATCAAATTATTATTAAGTATTCAGTATCTCTCACCAGTCACATAAAACAAAATAGAGCTCACCCTAAAACAGATTTCTGCAGGAAAGCCTACAAATGTTAAGAAAAAATATTTTCAATAATAATTATGTACAGAAACAAGTTTAAAACATTTTGTATGTTATTTTAAAAACTTTCTGTTATTACAGAAATCAAACAGATGTTAACACTCAATCTAACCACTGCACTATCCATACTTGTAATAACAGTTAACACTTCAACTATTAAACACACCTCTCTTCAGATAACACATCAACCATGTTAACAACACATCAACCATATTAACACATCAACCATGTTAACACATCAACCATATTAACAAATCAACCATGTTAACACATCAACCATGTTAACACATCAACCATAACACATCAACCACAGCACTGCAACACAATACAAACTCTTATATTCCATATATGGTTGGTGTTCATCCTGTGTAGTATTTTAATTTCAAGATGAACATGTTTTTAAAAGATTAACTTTATTGTCTGTCAAAATAGACCAAAAAATTTAACCATCAAAAGGTAATTATAAAAGATTTTTTTTCCTGCTCCCACATAAAAACAACTCTATCCACAAAACATGTTCACTAGAACACAAAATGTATGATCGGTTTATATTATATAACACATTACTTTAAAACCCTGTAATTCCAGGCTCATGTTATGTTTTAACTTTTATACAATCAACTCAAATGATTATTAGCAATAGCATATTGTAGACACTTTGTTAAAATAATGGCCCGTCATATTTTCACGTTTTAAATAATTATATAACTACATAATGTATTATGATCCATAAGATTTGCTTTGTTATTTCATGATATTTTAAAGTTTTGAGAAAAATTGAATAAAATCAATAAAATATAGAATATAGTCACACGCTTGACTTGGAGATGACTTAGGCAAAAATATAATTTTTCATAAAACGTAACTTAAGCCATTATTTTAACAGTGACTATATAATTTTCAGATTATGTCTGTATATTTGGCACAGTATGATTCTAGAATGTTGTGGAAGAACGCCTGTGTGGAAGTATGATAGCACAAAAGACAAGTTGTACGGAGGACTAGAAACATTGGTATGTACAACCTAAGCACCAGGTTAAATCAAACATTTTAAACCAAACATCTTAAAGTGGCAGTGCCTGTTTTTTTTATTAATATTTAACCATTTAGAATACATCTTGTACATTTGTTTGATAGACACCATGCTTCATTCTTCTACCATAATGATCTGCTGTACCATAATTACTAATTAGATCACACGAAAAACACTATAACTCAGCAACCATCATCAAGTAGTAGTTCCTTTCGTGTGACCTAATTGCAGTACAGCAGATCATTACAGCAGAAGAATGGAGCATTATGGCCATCAAAAAAATGTACAAGATATATTCTAAATGGTTAAATAGTTTTTAAAATACCCAGACACTGTGACTTTAAACGAAACATGTTAAAAGACGACCTGTACAACAAGATGACACACACAGCTTGAACACAACACAACACAACAATGAGTATTAAACACATTCAATATACAGCAAGGATTTCATAAAAACAAAAAGTGGAGACAAAATATTGCAAAATTTAAAAATAATCTGAAATCGGAAGAAAAAAACATTTCAACTGATCAGAACAAATGAACACAATGCTACACAACAGAAAGGAATGTTACTCCTAAACCAGTGTTTTACAAGCATAAACAATAAAACAGTCACTCAAAATTAAACTTTCTTATACAAACATCATGGAAAAACATTTGGGAAGTTCCAGGAATTATTGTACATGGAAAGAGCATTTTTTTAAGAACCATGAATATTCAGACATTTCAGGACACAAGGTCAAACTGCCATTTGTTTTTAATCATGAATTAGATACTCATCTAGCTGCTTTGTGAGGCTTCTATGCTATGCTTATCTGTTCGAAAACAAGTAATCGGAGGGTAATTATTTAACTGACATTTTTTTCTTAAATCACAGAATGATAGATTTATTTGATTGATAGATTAGAGAATAGATTTAGCCCAGTGGTCAGCTCTGTTTGGAGGTTGTTCAACTGATCAATCTAGGTTCAGTCACTTTTAATTTTAAAGCTGAAATCTGTAGAATATTTATTAAAGAATTCTCATGTCTGTTTTGACTCATGTCTGTTTTGACTCATGGTCTGTTTTAACTCATGTTTGTTTTGACTCATGGTTTATTTTGACTCATGGTTTGTTTTGACACATGATGCTTGACTGTAAGTTTGCGGGGAGGCAGATGAGGTATGATAAGCAAGCATTAATCAATACACAATATTTACTTGTATTGTTATGTACATATAAACATACTTCTACGTATTCACAAACCTGATAAGTTATATAGCAAGTACATGTATGTTATTCTATTTATCACTGACTGTAATAATTCAAACAGAACAGCTAAACCACATTATCTCATCTTTAATCTCCTTTACACTAAGTTTTTAAAGTTTTTATTTAATAATTTAAAAGAAAATCAATATTGTTAGCCATAAAAAATATACAGTAAAACCGCTCCAAACTGGACATCCACGGGACCAAGTAAAATACAGGTGTCACCCTCCTCCACCCCGTTTTAATGTCACTAAATGCAAATGACAACAGCACATTATTTTAAATTTTACTTTTGTTAATTTTATTAAGGATGTATAAATTATACACAATCAAAATACACTACATAGGTAATGTGTGTTCATTGAACAGCTTGCTTGCTTGAAACCATTCCATTTATATTATCTGTGTGCCCCAATAATGGGGTGGGTCAAGAGATTTTTCATGGGGACTAATAACATTTCTGGGCTAATAGTTGAAATACTTCTTAATTTCTACCCCTGCAATGTCTGGAGGTTTCCAGTTTTCTGACTAAATGGACACATTAGGACCAAATTATTTGTCCAGTTTTGACAGGATTCCAGTTTAGACAGAGTTCACTGTACATTCTTCACAGAACTATTGGCGCCAATATTAAAATAGGTAGCCATACTTTCACTCTAAATTCTTAATTAAAATCAAAAGCACAACAGTTGGACCAGGTCCTAACAACTGTGGTGTCACAACCACAAAACTTAAAACATTTCAAAGCAAAACATCTCATAAAGACAACAATGGCATGGATCCAATATAATGGCGGTACTGGCGGCAATTACCACTGGTTTTGTATAAATTGCCGTCGGTTGAATCAAAATTGTTGTCAGTGGGTCGGTCTTTCACCCATGACTAAACAATTTCAAAATAGCTGTTGGTTATAAATTCTTAAATTCGAGCCCAGTGTAACGGTTTGATTTTGTAGCATGCTCATTTTGTATTTTCGTAACTATGCATGCGCAAGAGAAATCATAACAAAGGATTCTGTTTTCGGATTACGTAACCGTGCTTGCAAAATCTGCATCAAAAACATGTCATATGATTTATGATTATTCAAATATTTATTGCACACATATCTTTTCACAATATCATATACAATGCTAGAAACAGCATAGCTATCTATTTATAATTTCAGCACAGCAAATCGGCAATGCAAAATGAGCAGGACACAAAATCAGACTGTGACACTGGCAATGGTAAACGATATTTCAATGAAATACTAGGTGAATGCTTACATTTGTCTGACATTACATACACAATACAAGTGGTAAAGTTAAAACTAGAAAAAAAGAGATCTCTGAAAACAGCGCCAAACACAAACGTTAAAACATTTCAAATTCAATCTAACCTGTTTTCACTCAAAACGAAAATGAAAAAAACAAAAACATTATTCAGCACCTATATTGCAGTATACAATGTGAGAAATGTGTTAAGAGGCGTAGAAATTCAACACATTAACAAGCAGCCCTGACGCAAACACCGACATGATGAACATGAAGCCTTCTGGCTGTCCAATTTGACTTCGCACCCACTGCACGGCGGAACCCAAGAAAGAGTTGTATATCTTGACAGGATTCTGAAATAAACAGAAATTCACTTCACATTTTGTCAACAGAAGAAAACATATCTCAGGCATTGGGGAACCAAAAATGAACTCATCAACACCACACAGTTCATCAGGAAAATAAAAATCCTGATCAAATTAAGAGCAATAAACAATAGTACAGTGAAACCTGTCTTAAGCAACCACCCAAGAGTAGCAGAGTGGCTTCTTAAGGCAGGTGGCTGCTTAATACAGGTTATCTTATACTATATTATCTGATTTGGGAGAAAATTAAGGTGACCTTTGAAGACAGGTGGCTGCATATTACAGGTGACCACTTTAGCAGGTCTGACTGTATTTGAATGCAGAAGAAGAAGGATTTCATGTGTCAGCTATGCAAATTTTAATTCATGAAATTCGTCCAGAACATTTTTAAGCTGATTTTTAAAATTTCCTCCAATGATATAGTGAAAGGTCCACTAGATAACTAAATCTAGTTAAAGATAGCATGATAATGAAATCAAAACAATTAAGTTGGTACTTCTGTACTTAGTTATAATTTATTTTTTAAATTGGCAAAACTATTCTCATTCAGTAAACACTATATTACATATTGGAATTATATAACATAAGTTATATTAATGAGCACAAACAAAGATACAATTTTTACTTTCAAGACAATTTAAGGGAGATAACCCCATTATGTTTACTAGTTATTTCAGAGTGCTTTCCCCTGGACAACAACAATCTGCATGTTAAAATTTAAAAATTAAATAGTCTGATAAGATGTGAAAATTGTATAATCTTACAGTAACACAGAGAAAACCATGTTCAGGTTGTCTACAAAGCACAGTACTATAAAACACGATGTGTACCTCATCCAGCTTAGCTTGCTGTATGTACTGCTTTAGACTTGGTTCATCTTTGCTCATGATTGGAAGATATTCAGATTTCTTGTTACGTATCCACCAGTTTTTCTTTGAGAATCTGCAACAAATTAAATCATTAAATCATCCATGTGACACATAACAACCCATTTGAATTTCGCTTATTTTCTGTTCCTGGCGGTGGTCCACTAATGTTCATCACAGACTGTGGTATGTGCTGTTCTGTCTGTACGAAAAAGTGCATATAAAATATCACTTGCTGCTTATTGCAGGTTTCTTCTGATAATCAAATAGTGTCTGCTTGACATATAATAGCCACTGATTAAACAGTGTGTTGTGGTTTCATTAAACAAACATTCCTTCAAGTACTAGTGTTAAGTAGCTGGTTTTCTCTTAAGATTTTTTCATTCAAATTGACAAATTTGTGTTAAAGTGATAATCAAATATTGCATGTGCGTGTTGTAATTACAATCCGCTCTTTTGCACTTTTTTTCTCTATTGACATCCTAAAGATGCCATTGGCACAGATATCACAGGAGCCTTTTTTTGACATGGTCAACCAGACAAATTAGAACAAAAGGAATTTGTTACAATTCTTTAGCTCAGTGATCTTAAACCATTACATTATCATGTTACCTGTTATTCGAAGGGTCATTGCTTGTAAAGTGGTAATGATAAAGTATAGCACGGATGTACTTGGGAGGTTTCTCCGGAAACGGATTGTTCTGTATCAGCTCTAGAACATCTTTGTCATTGTTCAGAAGACGGTAGACTAGGTTAATAAACCAAGGGTTGTTTTGGTAGCTACCTAGAGCTGCAAACCACATCTGCCAGTCCAAACGTGGTTGGTGGGGCACTGTGGATAGAGAAAAACAAACATTACTACAATCTTGAAACAAATCAGCTTGATAATTAATGAAACAGCTTTTCGATTTCATGCTCAAGGTTATACCCGTGCAAAGCAAAGGTTATAATGGTATTTTGTTTCTTTCCAAACTTTTTTGTAGTCATTTTCAAGAAAATATAATAACAACTCATCCTGATTAGCACTGTTAGATTGAAATGTTTTACCAACTCAGAGGTCAACATTGCAGAATGAAAATTCTGACTCCCTCGACATGCTAGCAGTATTTAGTGTTGGCTAGCCTAACACCTTGTTAATCCAGTGAGCGGGATGTAGCTCAGTCGATAGCGTGCCCGCCTTTGAAGCAGTCGGTTGTCGGATCGATCCTTCTCAGTGGACGCAGCTGCAGTTTGGGCTATTTTCCGTTCCAACCAGTGGTCCACAACTAGTTCATCAAAGGCTGTGGTATGTACTGTTCGGTCTATGGAAAACTGCATATAAAAGATCCCTTGCTGCTTATCAAAGAGTAGCCTATGTGGCAGCAGCAGGTTTCCTTCTAAAATGTATGTCAAAATGACCATATGAATGATGTCCAATAGTCGCTGATAAGATCAAAATCAATTTGCTCTAGTGGCGTCGTTAAATAAAACAAACTACTTTTTTTCAATCCATTGTACAAGGGCAGGGATTAATCTAGCTCTAAAAATCAAGGTCCTTTTTTTCATAAAAGTTTAAAATTGGAAACCTTTTCTAATGAATTTGGGGAATTTGGTGTCAAAATAAATAATTTTTGAAGGAGAATGAGGCCTGTGACTAGGCCCAAATTTTATGTAGATTAATTCCTGAAGTGTAATTCTGTAGCCCTGTTTTTTTTCAGTGTGATCTATTCGAGACGATAATTTAAATGAATATCTGTCAAAGTGAACGATCCACTTACTCAGAACTGCAGGCTTTCTGTCCAGTTGTCCTGGCTTGTAGAGGAACTCATATTCCTTCCAGCCAGAATCCTTGTGGTCACTGCCTTCTAGAACGATCTCCGGACGACCTCCGACCCCTGTCATTCTGAAACACCATTAACATTGTGTCAAATGTGTTGAAGACATCGCTATCAGCTTCAGGATTTTGTTTCAGGTAAGAGGTAAAAGTTATAATTAACACTAAAACAACCAAACAGATTGTGTGTGTTACAATGTAGTCTAATTACAAAATTTAAGTAGTATCTAATTTAAACAGATATGAACAACAGAAATGAACCCAAAAATATTTTATAACAATTTAAATTTGTTAAATCTGCAGAAAACATGTGTTCTATAGCAATCCTGTCTGTGGGATGATACAAATAAAATATTTTATAACAATTTAAATTGGTTAAATCTGCAGAAAACATGTGTTCTACCATAAGTATATTTGTTCAACCACAATTCAACACAAACTAATGAGTGAATATAGAATTTAACATGGCTGCGAGAATCTTTTACCCATTTGCAACGATTAAACATTCATTTATTTAATGATATCAGATTAAAATTAAGTGATTAAAAATGAAGAAGCATGAAAAACATGCCAAAAAAAGTATAATTCCAACACAAACCATAACACTGACTATGAGGTGAGAAATTTGATGATAGCATGCAGACTTGGTGTAAATCTATAAAACAACAAGCATAACAAAACAAAGTCTCTTACGATCTAAACAAGCCATAGGAGTTAACGATCTGAAATGGTTGCAATTTGTTGTGCCATGAATGTACTCGGAACCACACCGCTCTATGAATCTTGTTTTCTAGCACAGTATGGGGAACCTGAAAATCACACACATCACAATCAACTCAGTGTTAGTTACAAGAGCCGGGCTGTTAAATAAACCATGGTGTGGGATGTTCTCACTCATCTTCTTCACTGGTGTGTGGGTAGTAAGGGGCCATCCATAATTTTCAATATTTTTATGAGCGTACTAACTGTAAACTTTTGATCACCACCCTAAAATGGTACATGCCAAAAGGAATAATGTTGATGTGACATAGTAATCCATGTCAGATACAGTTTGTACGCTCGTGAAAATGTTGAAAATCATGGTCAACCCCTGACATATGGGTAGGGTAGATCAATATTAATATACAACATCAAATGCTATAAAATCATAAAGTTTAAGTCTATGCATGTAACCAGCTACCATTCCCAGCCTACACCAAGACAAACCATGCTTAGAACATGTCAACAAGTCATCACAAACAGTTCTTTCTTCGCTCTCAGAAAACATTTCATGGTGCAGATTTTTACAAATTGTAAATTAGTTATTTGGTTACTTTAATAATTACATTTTATTTTTTATTATTATTATTTTTAATGATTATGTGTATGATATGGAATTACGTTTTTGTTCCACATGATAAACCGTATAAGATTTCACTGTACTATAAAACATTCATAACTTTTTAAAACTTTATTCTAGTTTTTGGATTGGCAAACAGGCCTTTGTTGACCTCTCACTAAAACAACATTCTGGATGTTTTCTTTATAAAAACATTTTCCAAGAATTCCTCACAGGTTTTTGACATAAACCTTTTGTTTTCTATGTATAAGCAACCATGTGAATAAGTCTGCATTGAAAAAGAACAATTTGCAAGTGTTGTTGCACCCATCTGCTACATGGGCTACCTTCTAAAAAGACCGTAGGAACTGGTGATGTGAAATGGTCGGGTCTTGGCCTGGTAGCGAAGGAAAGTTGGCCACATCTGTTTCTGGAAAGGCTTATGAATTGCAGTGTGTGGTACCTACAATGTAGAAAGTCAAACCCCATGCAATATACAGTGCACTCACAGAAACAAAAACCTTACCACTGAGTGATAAAACAACATCATTTGTAGATCGTTTTCACTTCTGAGGTAGAACCTACCATAATGGCATAACATTTGGCCCAGGCCGCCTTTAACTAAAACGAGTCCAGCCTTGAAGCTCAAAAGTCAAAAAGTATGATTTCATCAATGTTATTTGAATGGTGCTATCAAAGCATTTTTCAATTTGAGTCTTTTTAGACAGGACTTTCAAATTGTTTTTCAGTAGAGGGGTATTAGATTAAAGTAACATGCGCCATAATACTGTCACAAAAATAATAAATATTAATATTTTTGGCTGTTGAGTGAAAAGTAGCAGGATATCCAGCCGGATATTTTCCAGTTTAACATCGTATTCTTAGACTACTGATATCAGTAGGTTACTGTTAATAATAATACAACTCACCATAAGTGTGTCTGCCTGTGAACCAGTCGGTCATCAGATTAATCAAAACGACCATATGAATGACATTCAATAGCCGATGACAAGATAAAAATAAATGTGCTCTAGTGCTGTCATTAAATAAAACAAACTACTTTTTTCATCAGAACGATCCTTCTCAGTGGATCCATTAGCAGTTTGGGCTATTTTCTGTTACAACCAGTGGTCCACAACTGGTTCATCAAATTCAAAGGCGGTGGTATGTTCTGTGCTGTCTGTGGGAAAGTGCATATAAAAGATCCTTTACTGCTTATTTGAAAAAGTAGCCTAAGTGGCAACAGTGGGTTTCCTCAAAAACCAACTATCAGAATGACTATATATTTGACGTCCAATAGCTGATGATGAAAAAGCAATCAATGCGCTCTAGTGGCATCATTAAATAAAACAAACTTTACTTTCCCGTAACTTACCAGACTAATGGCAAACATGCCAGCAGCCAGTGCACCGAAAATAACACACTGGAAGGCGGCTAGATTTTTCCTTAGCATGCCTTGCTCCTCCGTATATGACCTGAAGAATAAAGATAAATAAACTAAAATTTAACCCAATAAACCATAATAATGTTATATGTACAGTGAAACCCCTCTAAACCAGACTCCCTCTAAACCGGCATCTCCTCTAAACCGGACAAACAATTTTTTCCGAATGTGTCCATTTAGTGTAAATCTAAGCCCTGAAAACTGGACACCTCTGAAGACCAGACATTTTACTTGGTCCCATGGGTGTCCGGTTTAGGGGGGTTTCACTGTAGGTACACAATGTTCTGGATACTCAAACACATGTATGTACAAATGTGCCTCATTTCTAAAGTTGTGTCATATGATATAAAGCAGAGCATTGTTAAAATACAGTGAACTCAAAATGAGATTCACTTGAAGTTGAAACAAATGAAATATGCTGGTTTAGACAGAGTGCCAGTGTAAATAGATTTCATCCAGTGTTACTTCAGCTGGACGAAACTTTGAAATTGTGCTGGTTTATACAAAAATCCAGATTAGACAAATGCTGGTTTAGACAGTGCCAGTATAGACAGATTTCATCCATTGTTATATTAGCTGGATGGCGCTTTGAAATAGTGCTGGTTTATACAGAAATCTAGATTAGACAAATGCTGGTTTAGACAGAGTGCTGGTATAGACAGATTTCATCCAGTGTTACTTTAGCTGGTTGGCACTTTGAAATTGTGCTGGTTTACACAGAAATCTAGATTAGACAAATGCTGAACAGAGATCACTGTATACTCAATGTACGAAGGTTACTATAAAAATATTTACTATTCAAGATGATCACCCAGCAGACACTGCTTCTGATAATATTACTTTGTATCAAAGTTGGTAGTCGGATCGATCCTCCTCAGTGGACCCATTTGCAGTTTGAGCTATTTTCTGTTCCAACCAGTGGTCCACAACTGGTTCATCAAAGGTCATGGTATGTGCTCTCCTGTCTGTGGGAAAGTGCATATAAAAGATCCATTACTGCTTATTAAATCAGAAAGAGTAGTCTTTGTGGTGGCAGAGGGTTTCCTCTAAAAGAAATTGTCAAAATGACCATATCAATGATGTCCAATAGTCACTGATAAGATAAAAATCAATATGCTCTAGTGGTGTCGTTAAATAAAAAAACATTTTTCTTTTTTTATTGGTATCAAAGTCAAGAGAAAATTGTCCATCTTTTCATTACCTGTAAATAGCAATGACAATTTCATATCCTAGAGTTGCAATTCCTATCAAGATGGTGAAGGGTAGAACAGTTTCGATGAACTTTCTAAACTGTGGCTCCGTAAATGCTGGAACAAGAAAGATGGCATACATTGTAAGAAACAATTATCATTACAAGTTTCTTTATTGCACATTACAAAATATTTAAGATGTTGAGAGTACATCCACAATGATTTTATTATATAGCAAAAATATCATCAAATGATAATGACATTTCAATTTATAGATAGTTCAGGGTTTATAAAGTAAATGAAATGTTTTATTATAATAAAATTTTATAGTAAAAAGATCATCAAATGATAATGACATCTCACTTTATAGACAGATTTCATAAAGTAAATGAAATGTTTTATTATAAAGTAAAAAGATCATCAAATGATGACATCTCACTTTATAGACAGGGTTTATAAAGTAAATGAATTGTTCTATTATATAGTAAAAATATCTCACTTATGTTTGAGTCCATGGTATAATCAGAGTTAAGCTTCAGGTTGAAGTAGTGCACTGTCTGGTAGCCTAGGTAACCAATCACAGCCAATGGGGTGACAATCTCAACAAGTATGTTCAAAAGAGACCAAGGAGATTTCTTCTTTGCAGCTAAAAGATATAAAATACATGTAGAAGTAGACAGCAGTATACAAGTCTAAAAGTTATAAAATACATGTAGAAGTAGACACCAGTATACAAGTCTAAAAGATATAAAATACATGTAGAAGTAGACACCAGTATACAAGTCTAAAAGATATAAAATACATGTAGAAGTAGACACCAGTA
>JAUTWP010163165.1:0-11014 GCA_033042655.1 Cyathermia naticoides
ATAAAAACCACTAGAAACCATTCACTTGTGATATAAAAACCACTAGAAACCATTCACTTGTGATATAAAAACCACTAGAAACCATTCACTTGTGATATAAAAACCACTAGAAACCATTCACTTGTGATATAAAAACCACTAGAAACCATTCACTTGTGATATAAAAACCACTAAAAACCATTCACTTGTGATATAAAAACCACTAGAAACCATTCACTTGTGATATAAAAACCACTAGAAACACTTGTGATATAAAAACCACTAGAAACCATTCACTTGTGATATAAAAAACATTCACTTGTGATATAAAAACCATTAGAAACCACTCACATGTGACGTAGAAACCATTCACATGTTATGTACCCGGTAGTTTACATTTATAAACATGAAACACAAATGATAATGGAAAAAGGCAGTGTTTGTGTTTTGTGCAGTTGATATCGTATTTAGTTTACAAATATTTGAGAGAAAGTCACATCAGCTCTATAATCACTGCTAGAGTTCCATATACCGGGTAGTATGTTAATATGACAGAATTTATCCCATATCTGTATATGCAAGATAGAACTAGCCCATGTGAGAAAACTATCCCACATGACCATGTCATCTTGGTATATTCCATGACTTCAACATTGTATGACGTTAATCGGCTAAGCAGTTTTGACGTAAGATTTTGCAAGATTTCGATTGTTTTAATCCATCACTAGGCACACAATTATTTATCAGAGACTCAGCAAGTCTCGTTCCTGACAACAAATTATCAACCCTCGCGTGGAATAGCCTTATCCCACATGAGTGCATATGATGGATTCTTGTATTTCCACCAGCTCAGGACAGGTGCTGTTCAGTTTAGTAAACATAACCTTATGTTGTGGTGCAAATTGCTTATGGGTGCTTGCTAGACTAGTTTCTGTTTTTAATATTAAATCCAATGATAATTAATCTAACTGCTCGGTGAAGCTATCGAACATTAGTCCCTCTAGATTGTAACAGAAAATTCACAATTACCACCATTTGGGTAAAAAAATGAAAATCTATCCAGGAAATATCAACGTTTGTGTAATGTTAAAATTATTTAATTATTTAGAACAATATTATGATATTTGTTAAATTGTGAATTTTATGTTTATCTGGCAACTCAATTGTGCTATAAACCATGTATTTTTTCACATTCCATTTTCAGCATTCCAATAGATATTGAAGGCTGGTTTCTCGATTTCTTAAATTCTTGGGTTAAGCTATTCTTAACAACCATTAAATATGTATGTATATATGGAACAATAATATATAAAAACATTTATCCACTTTTGTTAAAATATTATTATTATTATTATTTTTTATAAAACAAAACATGTCCACTTGTGGTTAATATGTAACTAAAATATGAATTTTTCTCTTTAAATCACAGTAGTTAGGAGTTATATTTTACTACAGCTAGTTTCAAACATTTTCTTATCTTTTGTTGATAGAATCACATGAATCCTTTCAAAAAATATTGACAAATATAAAATTTTAAATCATTACATCATTTCTTAATTTGTATGCTAAAATAATTATATATAGAACAGTGTATATTAAAATATATATAGACCAATTAATATATTATTGAAATGTATATAGATTTATATAATAGCTCTTTTAATATTTAATATTAAAATGTATAGAGATTATTTTTAATATTGAAATATATATAACGAATTTCATAAAAATGCTGTTTCAGCCACTTTAACTGTCAATCTCCCATCTGTTACGATTAGCCTATGAAGTTGTGTAATATCACATCTTGAATGAAATCCACTGTGTATTAAATAAATAGTGACACAATAGGCAAATACTTCTTTTTTGCATTTTTTATGAAACTCAGTGTATATTTTACTATTAAAATGAATAGAGATTAGTATTTTTAATATTATTAAAATGTATATAGACTTTGTATGTAATATTTATGTTAAACATTTGTCACTTGTGCCTTCTTAAACTTTAATAGTATCGTGTCTTTTGTCATGTTTTATCTGTACATATTTAGCATTATTTATTATAGTAAAACACAAAATGGTAGTGAGCTTGAAATGTCAGCTAAACTAACAAGGATATAAAATTGACATCAGTATTTCTGATAAAGAATAAAAGTTGATTGCCTACCAACTGAAAGTAAAGTAAAGTTTGTTTTATTTAACAACGGCGCTGGAGCACATTGATTTTTATTTTATCATAGACTATTGGACGTTACACATAAAATTATGGTCATTTTGACACATGTTTTAGAGGAAACTCGCTAAGCAGCAAGGGATCTTTTATATGCACTTTCCCACAGACAGGACAGCACATACCACGACCTTTGATGAACCAGTTGTGTAGCACTGGTTGGAATAGAAAATGGACCAAAGGATCGATCTGACAACTGAACGCTTCAAAGGTGGGCATGCTACCGACTGAGCCACATCCCGCTCCATCTGAATCTATATAATTACTACAAACTATTTGTTATCTTTACTGGCACTACAGCTTTATCATGTCTATTCTTAAATATTGACCATAACTCCATTCTTGTAGCCTACTAGTATGTGGCGGAAGCGTGTTTCCTGTAACGAAATGTGTCAAAATTATCATATGCCGATGATAAGATAAAAATCAATGTGCCATAGTAGCATTAAATAAAACTTTTTTTACAACCCTATTCCACACAACATTTTTAGCTGCGACCAATCCTACTGACCTTATAACTATCTGAATTAGCTCATGTGATTTCCATTATTAGACAAAGTAATGTTAGCAAATCATCTGCTCACTAGATATCATCTTAGTTGAAATGAAAATGTTTCATCTCATACAGGGTAATTTCTGTTTTGTCATTCATTTATGAATATTGTTGCATTTTACATAATCATACTCTTCCCTTACCCTCCGTTGTTATAGTAATTTATCCTCTGTTGTCATAGTAATTTACCATCTGTTGTTATAGTAACATGATACACTCTTTCCCCACCCATTGTCATAGTAATGACACTCTTCCTCTTCCCCTCTGTTGTCATAGTAACGATGACACTCTTCCCCCACCCTCTGTTTTACATTATATTAGTACATTATGTATATTTTTCTTAGTATATTATATCCAGTATTTTTTAGACATTTCCAAACAATGTGTATTGTGGACACTGTTATGTAGATGGGTTGTAAATATTTTGGTCATTGCTGACTTTTATTTATTAGCTTGTTGTTTTAAATAGAAATATATATTTTATCAATAACATTGTTTATGTTTGTTGACATGTAACAATGTGGTAGTGTTTCATATCAGTCAAATATTTAAATTATAATCATTTGTATTTATCACATGATTGTATTTTTCACTTGCTCAAGATTTTGCATTGAAGTGCTCGAATAATCGGTGGTGTGTAACCATTCATAATCAAAGGTAGTGTACAGAAGTTTATAATATATCGAGGGTGCTGTCAAAATCTTGTATGACCATTTTTGCAAAATTGAGGTTTTTCATCCATAAGGACCAAATGGCTGGATTGGACTGGAATTTTTTTTAACGTGCTTACATCACTAAAAAAGTGTTCAAGCATGCCCATGTCCGACTTCGACGGGCACCCTACCCAGGACCAGAAGGGGGAGGTAACATTTCCCCCTAAAACTTCTTACTTTTCATAAATCTTGTATGTTGCAAAGATAATAAATTGAGTTTTTTTTTTTCTCTTGTAAAATTTGGTTTTCGACACATACAAGGTTTTAACAGTACACCCTCGATATGACCAACTGCATGGAAAGTTACTTCATATTGTTGCTGAGAAATAGTCATTTAAATAGTGCACTCATCGGTGGTGGCTCTAGCAGGGGCTCCAGGTCCTTCCTATATTTTGCAATTTTTAAATTGTTTTACATTGAAAATATTTTCGAGAATGTTTGTGGCAATTAGGCTCAAGTCATTGGGGTCCCCCTAAACGTAGTTTCTGGATCCGCCACTGCTAATGAACTGCATGTGTACAAATAACAGCTAGGCCAAATATTTCTCTCAAGTTATTATTTTTTATTTATATACAATTTTTTTAAGTTTGGTTATTTAATCTTTTTTATTCCTTGTCTTTTACATGCAAATAAATGTTAAAAAGCCAAATAAAAAATAATAATATAAAGATTAAAAATAGCTTTACACAGACAGAAATATTTGGCACAAAACAACTCCAGAATTATAAATGTTTGTACCCACATAACTGATAAGATAATCACCAAGACAATAGATAAGAGAACATCTCACAAAATAAACTGTTTACTACAGTCCTTTTAATGTTTGTTATACAGTTTTGTATGTCAGGTCATGGTGTTTAACATCTATGTTTAGAGCCAGGCTGTTAAAGTAGATGCCTCTCCTGGGTGCCATTTATGGTTTTAGCTATCCACTGCATCCAGGACAGGAAAGGGGGAAGGAAGCAGAAGAGTGGATTTGGTCACACTAATGGAAACAAGTGAGATCCCACTAGCCCGGTCTTGTGACCGTATTGTTTTGTATGTGTACTCTTTCATAATATAACATTCCATTCGTAAACTGTTACTGTTTAGTTCATCTTCATATCGCAAACTGGATCATAATTTACAGAATTTTCACCATTATGGAAGGAACCAAACTTCTCTGTATTTGATAATCTCTTTTTTATTTTTTTAATGAATATATATTTTTATTAATATTAAATTATTTACTTAATTTCATTTTAAAAAGTTATTTCATTCATTTATTTGTGTGGAAGTGAGGTATAGTTTATCTTCCTACAGCTTGAAACCTGTTATTGATGAGAATAACATTGATACAGGGATTGCCCTAGCCAGTAAAGTTTGGGAGTCCTTATGACCCCCAGTATGTTTTGGTGGGGGTCATTTGTGTGTTTTGGGGAGTCAAATGAATGACAAATTAACAATCTTACATAAAAAATATATAACAAATGCGATACTGATGACTGATACATTCTTAACTATCGTATATTCGACTTAATATCACTTATCAATGTTCCATTTAGAACATACATTATTCTGTATTTTATATTTAACTTTTAATATTGACAACTTTGCGTCAAATTGAAGCATAGAAAATAGTAGTGTACTTATTTTCACGAAATGGCGAGTCAGATATGCGCATTTTGTGCATCAGGGTAAACCATGATTGATATGAAACTACCAGTACTAGAATTCTAGTGTATTGTTTTACCATGTCTAGATAATAATGATAATGTTGGCGTCGTTAGTAGTGAGCAGCAGTTGAAGGACTTGTTCATCCTAAGTCAACTGGGCTGACTCTTGTTAATATTTTATAGGTAGCAGAGAACTAAATAACTTCCCATTGCCCACATATCATATTGAAAACAAAATAGAATAAGAATTTTCCTAGATGAATAAAGTACAGTCAGGTGGTGCTTAATACAGGCTATATTGTACTAAATTAGCTGATTTATGAGAAAATAAAGACGACCTTTGAAAACAGGTGGTTGCTTAATGCAGGTGGCCACTTAAGAAGGTGTGACTGTATATAACGATGAACGTCAGTCTGAGCTTTGTATTTTAACACATCTCAAAATATGTGTTTTAGCTATCGGGAAGTTACTGCACAGTGGACATGAATTCAGGCCTGCAATTCAGAAATAAATCATTGTGTGACATGTTTTTGTACAGACATGTAAACAACATGTGAATCTGTCATACCTGTCAGAAATAAAATTGGCAGTAATTGCAGTGTACCTATCAACACTATGGAGTTATTAAAGTACATTTCATGCATTGGGAATTTAATTCTCTGCAACCTATAGAGCTTTTGTATGACAAAGTATTCAGTCATGTTCATCCTGTCATATTTTGTATAGTATATTATTATTTTGTTGTTTACTTTCTATTTTTAGCCTGTGATCCTTGTTGTAGACAACAATTAAAAACTCACTCATTGATCTCTTTTTAATTAGTTTATAAAATAAAGTATCAAAGTAAATTATTGTTTTGTTTTATGTTATATTTTCTATTTTGATTTAAAAAAAGAACATGGTTTGGGGCTGTTCAAATATTACGTAAGGCTTTTTTATTATCAAAATTAGACACACCCCTCACCTATAATGCTTTATAATGCTAGACTAACACTTTACATACACCCATCACATTCACCCTTGTGTCTTTTCGCCTTTCTTTTGTTGGCAAGTGGATTTTTTCAGATGCAAATCGTTTGACTCTATAGATGTTGCAGATCAAATATGATGGGTTTAATTATATATACTAATTATTAATACAATGCTAAAGTGTGAAAAGCAATCTACCTCATATAATTAGTGTAATAATTCACCAGAAAGCAATTTATATTTTTTAAAAAGCAATATGTGATTGATAAAGGCCATTTGGTATGTTTAAAAATGGCACATGACTGGTGCTTAAAAGGAGAGGTCAAACTCCCTGAACCCCCTTTGTAGTGTTAGTAAAAGATAGGAAATCTGCTGCTACCATAATAACTTCACTTGACCTCGCCGGGTATTAGGACACGGAAAAGAAAGGAACGTCTATTTAACGACACTCCAGTACTTTATTCAACAAGCGGCTATAATTATTTAATAAATTCATGGTGTATGTATCAAACCATGCATATAGTCAATTTAGAAGAAACCCATTAGCAGCAAGAACTTGTAATTTATGCATGTTCTCATAAACAGGACAGAACATACCCTAGGTTTTGTAGACCATGTGTCGTAAATACCGTATTTCTTTTACATAATATGGCCGTAATATCTGATGTTCTATATATAATATTATATATATAATTATGTGGGAAAGAGCATATAAAACATTTTGTTTTTATTGGGAAGTCGCCTGTCTGGCGGTAGCGGGTTTCTTTTGAAGACCATGTTAAACACTTAATAGTCGCTGATTAAACAATGTGATAGGGTGTCATTGAAAAAATAATGGGTTTCTTTTTCATTATAATTTTGATGACCATGGACCCCTTGTCTTTGTGGCACACGCGTTTTGAAGTCACTGAACCTGTTCTTGCAACCGTCTTGTAAGGTAACCGAGTAGGCCTAAACAATTTATACCTACCTTCTTACACATTTTACCCTACACTATCTTCCATTGGGAATGACCTCTGGCCCGAGACTGCACTCAGTGAGAGCGTGCTTGAACAGTTATGTAATGGAAGCACGTAAATGCATCTTCTCACCTTGACACGAGGCATCATACAAGTTGTTAGGATATAGTTTTATTAAAGTTGACGGTTAACTTGAATACTAAATTACCTTATAAAAAGATATAATATAATCATTTATCTGTTTAATTGTAATAATGAACTACAATAACACAGTTTGATAATAACTTTATTTCATATAATCATAATAATTATATGCAAACAAAAATTTCGAAGCAAAACATTTGAAAATCATAACTAATATGCTTTACCACAAAAACAGCAATGATCTGATTAAAAATATCTAAAGAAAATATAAAGAAAAAACCCAACAATATGCAATGTAAATCCCAAAATATAAACAGCAAAATAAAAGCAACAAAGTAAAATCTATATAAATTTGCAAACACATATAACTACATGTACATGTACGATAAAGTTTGTTTATAAATAGCCATCTCTGATAGAGAAAAATGTATACAGATATAAATAATATCCTGAATCTGTAGTATGGAAATGGGTATCCAAAATGGCAGACTACTTCCTATATCAAAATATGTAATTTTTTAAGCCCGCACATTGACAAAAACGCCCGAGATGAGACAGTCATATTTTACTTATTCTGAAGAGGCGGGGTCGCTGGAACCGTTGTAACTTTGGGGTGGTGGACTAGCGTTGTTGAGGTCACGAAGTGTCCTGAATTTGCTATACTAGCGTGTCCAGTTGCATGGTTCCCAAGATTTTTTTTAATGTAGATACTAGAAAACGATTTTAATGGCTTCTGGTTAAATCATTAGACACCCATATTATAACTTTAAGCAATATTAACAGAATAAATACAAACATTCTGTTTTGGAAGTTCATTATAGCTGTAAAGTCCACTTTACGTTATACATGTATATGTAATCATATGCTAATTTATCCATTCATTATGTTCATTTTACTTTCAATTTAAGTACAAACAACCTCTTTACAAGAGCATTCATTAATCATATTTTTTATAAACTCTGTGTGATCTTTTTAAGTCAGTTGTAAGATTGGCAGTTTTGGCTGTTATGAATAATGTTGACTATTAGTCTTAATTATATATTAAAAAGTAATTTGTGTTGTGCGTTGTAGTTTGTAGATCTTTGAGATCAGAAAAAGTAAAGAAAATCTCAGCACGGTTTTGTTAGAAAGTTTGTTAGTCAGATTAAACCTCTGACTTCACCAGACAGGCTGTCCATGGCAGGAAACACATAAGCGGCATTCTAATTAAATTCTGCATAATAGATCTGAATATCTGGACGACATTAGACCGACAGTTAATGCATACTAAGCACAAATATTGAAGGATCACCATAATAACATTGTACTGACAAGTGATGGGTAAGATACCATAGGCAGATATAGGCGATTTTTCTTTTAAAAAATTACGTTGGAAATATTTTCAGTAACGTTTGTGACACTTAGGCTCATGTCATTAGGGGCCCTAAATGGATTTCTGGATCCAGGTCAGGTCAAGTTGTTTAACGTCCACGTTGAAAACCGCGCTGTTATAACAGACGCTCTGGATCCGCATATCAATTATTAAAGTAAGAACATACGAGCGATGTATTGAATCTGTTTTTCTGCTATTATCATCATATTATCTAGGATTCTTGCACTTCTCAGTACTATGTTCTATTGGCAACCTCTCAATAGGTGTTGCTCAATAGTTGTGCCTATTTCTGGAGATCCTTGAGAACTGAGTCGAACAGGTCGAAGAAGATGTCTGCGTGACGGTGCTGGAAGATCAGACTGGGTCTCAGTCGCATGGAAATCGGTCCACAGGGTCCGGTGTGAGTCCCTGAAATAAGAACACGCTCAGATCTCGTCCTAAAGTGATTGTAGTCCAAATAAAAACATTGTGTCACTGAATTATTTTAATAACCAGAACGTATTACTGGACTTTTATTTAATTATTTGAGTGTGTGAATGTGGCTTCCCAATTAAGAGAAAACAGAAGAAGAGTTTTCAATGTTTGTAGAATGAAATATTTTATTTAGGGCTACTAGTGGAAATTGTTTTCAGTAGTACAGTGGTCCTGAGTTTTCAAGTCGTGTCTGAGAACCAGGAATGACGTCAGATTTTAAAGCCACACCCACGTTCAAGACATTTGATATTGTCTTTAATATTCCATGTAAAATTAATTCGAGCCATTGTGAACACCTGGACGACCAGAACCAAATCAATTCAAACGTTTCCTTCAATATTCCTCACACTGATGTGAAATATAGTGTTACCCACAAAGAAACAACTACATGCAGGCCCTACTTCTATATTTGAATGTTTACCTGTATTATTACCCACAAAGAAACAACTACATGTACTTCTATAATTGAATTTCTACCTTTGTTTCTAAGATTTCGGATGGCAACGTCTCTGGTGTCGGCATCAACAAAATCAATTGCACACATGGCACCAAGTCCTCTAGCATTCTTCACCACTCCTGGGTATCGATCCTACAACATTGCAACATAGGGCACAATATTGTACGTAACAACCATTTAAAAAAAAACAATAAATATAGCGTGCAGTTGGTTAGTTTACCTGTCTTGTGACCAAGAGAGGCGTGCTTGAACACTTATTTAGTGATGTAAGCACGTTAAACTGTTGTCCAGTCTGGTTAGTTTAACATATTTTCGTGATTTCTTCTACTTAAGGTTGAAAACGCTGAGATGGAGACAAGACTCCGGTGATGTCTGTACATGACCGAGGTTAGTGTTACTATTAATCTGCTGCAGTCACATGGCGTGGCTACTCGTCGATCAGCAGCATGTTTATATTCACATTTTAATAGGACAGGAACGTATGTGTTATTACAGTTGTGGACCATTGACTGGAATCAAAACTAGTCTACCTATAAATAGGACCACGGAGAAGGATCTATCTGACGACCAGTTACTTTCTGGGTAGATACTCCACTTCTGAACTATGTCTCAAGTAGAAATTTACTCCAGGTCAGGTGATGTCATGTTGTTTAACATCTACATTTAGAGTCAGGCTGTCCTAGCAGACACCTCTCCCAGAAGCCGTTTATGGTTCAAGCCATCTACTGCGTCCGGGACAGGAAAAGAGGGGGATGGAGCAGAGGGGACTCTGTCATACTAACGGAAACAAATGAATTCCCGCTAGCCTGGTCTTGTGACTGGAGTGTAGGTGATGGTGCAACTGCTTTTGGAATTCTTTAAGCGAATGTTTGCCAAATATGAAATGGAGGTGCAATTGGTTTGTTTAAGGGAATTTGGGCACCAATTTTGAAGGCAGGTCTGAAAGAAATGTTGGGACGGAAAAAATTTGCAAAACATCCATCTTTTTGGCAAGGCTGCCGTTCCGATGTAGGCTACTACTCACCGATACATCTATCTGTACGATCGTCCTGTCAGTGAAAACAGCCTACCTGTAAGTCCCCTAGACCTTTCTGGAGGTATTCACCAACGTTCTTCATGCTGGTGATCAGATCATTCTCCTCAATCACCTTCAGCGAGGCTTCAAGCAGCGCCACCTTGGAAGGGTCACCGTTCCACGTGTTGAAGATTCGCATCCCCTGGATAAACAGTTTACACACTAGACTGTGGGGTGGTTTGACATATATAAAATATGAACGAATGAATTAATGTCTGTCGACACCGCAGTACAAAAAGTAAGGTAAAGTTTGTTTTGTTTAACGACTCCACTGGAGGACATTGCTTTTTATCTTCATCGGCTATTGGAAGTTATTCATATGGTAATTTTGACACATTTCCTTGTAGAAGAAACCTGCTGCCGCCACATAGGCTACTCTTGCCGATAAGCAGCAATGTGGTGGTGAGTAAATGCCATTTGGGTAGAGTTGTTGTTAGA
>JAUTWP010163176.1:0-11013 GCA_033042655.1 Cyathermia naticoides
GTATCGTCAACAATGGAAAACCGTACTAAATTAAAACCGTACTAAATTAAAACCGTACTATTTTAATTTTGTGTACTTTGTAATGTCTTCGCATGTTTGATTGTTGAAACAACAACAATGTTTTCTTAAGGAAGTCCACTAAAAATAAATTTCAGCAAAAATGCGCTCCAGTACGGTTTTCCATTGTACGAGGATATAGGCTAACACAGATTAATGAAATATCAGCATAACATCAGCATACATTAATACACTTCCCTGGAAATAAAACAAAAACCTGTAAACAGGCAGTTCTTTTAATAAAAATGGTAAAACAAATCATAATAAAATATGAAATACAAGTGTTGTTACTCAGCAGTTTCTAAAAATAGTGCATAAACAGCAAAGAGATTAAATGTATTGCTTTTGATAACATAAATAAAAATACACAAGACATACAAAACAATTTTTTTATATTTAACTTGACTTTATAATGAACTCAATGAGTAAGATGAGGTTATGGAAAAAACTCAAACTTGTCAAAACAATTTTTAGTTTTTTTTTGTGTCAAATAATAACAAATTAATTTTTCTTGAAATTCAAGCTATCAAATATGAATATTAAGTAAATCTGGTTTAAAATGAATTAATGATCTAAACAACATCAAAATCAGTTTAGTGTTCATCTTATACAAAGTTGCCATCATTATACCTAGTTATTAGATTAATAATAATTGTAACACATATATTACTAATTTACCTATTATAGAACTCTTTATTAGAATGAGTTTTATTATTTTTAGCTATAGAATGTAGTAATTTTTGTTTTCTAATTAACAATGAACTTCATGAAAATATGTTTTATTATACATAACAAAATATATTAAAATATTTAAAATTTGTATGAGTTGTCTTCCCTTGTCATCGATGCTGGAGATAATCCAATAACTAATCTTAATACAATTCTTATGGAAACTAGCTGACTGATTTTTACAGCTCCATAATGTTCTTAATTACACAGATAATAAAATTAAGAATACACAGCTAATTTATTAACATAAAATTACACTGAACATCAAAATTAGAGAAATGAAAGAAAATGATAAATGAATGACTACAAGTAACAATGGTCTATCCAATATGGCATCCAATGGGAAGTAACTTGACCACAGTAAACATCCTACACAAAATAGACTGCTCAATAGTATGTTAAATCTTTGCAGTACTAACACCTTTTAAATATTGCTTTTTAACCTCAAGGGATTTTAAATTTTTAATGGATATCTGGTCACTGTGAGGTAGTGATTCTCGTTTGTGGGGAATATTAAGCAAATTATCAAAATGAATTTATAAAAATTGATATACACGAAAAATTTAAAGCTGACTGTTACCAATAATTTTTTTTAATTAAAATAACGTTTCTCGTTAAAAATATGACTATTTCTTCCTAAATGATGTGAAAACCATACTACCGATAAAACTATATCTCTCCTTACAAACTGAATGATAAACCAGATTCAACAGTATTATATACACATCTATGTATTATTTACATCTTCGCATGAGTTGATAGAATTATATAATAACATTTTACAATGTATGGAAAATTATGTACTTTCCAGATATTAAAAACACAAAACCAAACCAAATTAAGATACATACAGTAAGATAATGTTTTAATATTATTCAATAAAAATAATTTTTGTTGTAAAAGCTGAATAATTATTTTTAAAATGTATTACAAAAAAGTCTGTAGGCTACATATAAAAAATAAAGGCATTAAAAGCTAAACACAAATGGCTTGAGCATTTTAAAAAGTATCACAGAAAATTAAGTTTAATTATGGAAACTCTTACACAACAGATATCATCAGTTTGTTAACAATAATCCAGACAGAAGTCCAAACACAAATTTACTCATAAAAACTACCGGGTAGTTGAAAACCTATTGCCATTCCAGAGTCTCTCAAACCCTAGTCCCCCATCCCCTACACCATGAAAAAAGTTTGTTGTGGCCCTGAACTATTCAATAGTGATATCATTAAACAATCTTTTTAAGAAATACATTTTGTTCTGTTAAAACAGTCTCTTAAATACATAATTATACAAAAATATACTGAAGATTTATATAATTAACAACTGTCTGGATTCTTGTTTCACTGTCTAATCTTCAAATATACAAATTATATTTTCATCATAGCAGTGCATTATACTTTAAGAAAATATATACAATGGCATTTTTAAATCATAAATGGTATCACCAAAAAAACAAGAAAAAATATTTTGTAAAAACAAAAACAGAGCATTATAACAGGAAATTATATCCAAGATATATTAATGAGATCTTCATGTCATGGTCAGTGTAATAATAACAACTAAATATTATTTTATTCACAATGAGGCACACTGATAGTGGAGATCAAACACTACTCAACAAGGAGCAATGCAGCAGCTAATGACAGCGTTCAACATTAACAATATCCCGGGAATACCAAATTTTAATTTTCGATTCCAGACTTTAAACAAAAATGTATCCCACTGGGATAATATAATGTTTGTTTTTTAATCCTGAGTTTTAGTTATTTCATTATCCAATGCTTTCAACCAGTACTGCCTTTTTTATTTATTAAAATTAGTGTTATTGATATTTGAATGTTGGGTAACTATATCCAAAAGTAGGAGACTAAATTATCAGGTAGAACACCATATTTTGAAATGTTAGTATCCAAATTCAATACCAACCCAAAATTTGAATCTTGAACACTGTAATGGTCAATGAAATTGTACACATAGACTGAATGGTCATGATAATTGCACGATCACAATTTGTTTGACTTATTTCTCAGGCTAAGTGCTCAATTTATAGGTGTGATAGGGAGCTCAGTACTTGCTAACAAACAAGTCAAAAGTTTTAACGTTTACATTCAGAACAACTGTTATAGCAGATGGCTGTCTTGGATATCAGTAGTCCATGGGCCAAGATAGGATCAAAATTTAGTTTATTTAATACCAACTTATAAAATCAAAGCATAATATTATTCATCTACCATAAAACTGTAGCAAGTCTTTTGCAATTTTGTTTTGTAAAACACCGTTGTCATGCTAGACTGGCTTAATAGAAATTAAACTAGGGAGTATGGATGACACTTTAATTTTCACCTCAAAATTGAGCACTGCAGACTGAAATTATTAGTTAATTACAAAAATGCTAATATTTTTAGCTGTGCTAAAGTTCCTAAGCAAATATTATCTCAGTGATCTTTTTAGTAAATTGTTTTTGTTCAATTTTTTCTATTAAAATATGACATAACAAAATAATTATTTGCATGAACTTTGCATACAAAATAAGGCTCTATGGTGACATATAATAAATAATGCATAACAAAACAGTGTTAGCAAATACAATGCATGATCAGTAAGAGAAATCATTATGAGAAGGCAGAATAAAAATTGTTCAGTTATTAACTTTATATTGTAAAGTAGCATTATCAAAATTCTATTTTATACAGAGTAATTATTTTATGATGAGACTTTCTTTATATGTATAAAAATATGTTTTCAATTATAATTATTCAGAAGAGGACCATATCTGACACTTAATTATTATAATTAAAACAAATATTTAATAAATATGTGTATCAACCAAGTTTTAAAGAGTAACTTCCTTTTAGCAGAATTAATCTCAAGCCACTAATTACTGAAGTAATCAGTTGGAATAAATGAGTAAATATTATTTTTTCCCTTTTTGTAGATAGGCAATTAAAATATACTTTAATAAATAAAATCTCAACTCTGATAATGCCACTTTAATGATTGTCAATTGTATGCAAATTGTCTAGACAATTAACTTAAAAACAAACATTGTTAGCATATAGACAGTGCCCAGGCATGACAGATAATAGCAGGCTTATAGAATGAATGGGAAATATGTACAGTGGAATTTTGTGTAAACCAACATGAAGTCCCGTCCAGCTACAGTAACACTGGTATACAGTATACAAGCACTCTTGTCTAAACCAAACCAGCATATACTCTTGGTCCCAAGTGAATCTGGTTTAGAGTCCAATGTATTCAGTAAACATTTTTTATAAATGAATGGGAAATGTGTATTAACTTATCTCATGAATGACTGTAAAATTATAGATAGACATGGTCATGATGATAAATGTGTTTTACATGTTATATCTGACATATCAACAGAATGGAGAACTATGTTACATTAAACATAGTAAATCATTCATACAAGCTAACAACTTCTATTCATGATATCATCTGTGAAAACTGTCTCAAATTATGAAAAGTTACATTCATTCATACTTATTTATCATTAGAATTAGAAATATTTGTTTAACGACACCCCAGCACAAAAAAATAAGATTGGCTATTATTTATGAGACCTCATGCTTATAAATCTTTTAAAATCTAGTCTTTAATAAAGTTTCAGTTGATGGATATTTGCATGCATTGTCATGATGTTAAAGTTCACAGACTGTTTAAACTTTTTATGATGGGAATAACATTCATGCTGTCTACCACTTAATATTAAGGCAGAAGTGAGATAATGTTTGTTTTAGAACAATAGTCAAAGTTATGAGGTCACATAAGGGTGTTCAATAGAACAAATAAATGTCAAAAGCATCAAAAACTGCCTTTTAACCATTATCTACAATACACATGTGATTAGTATATAACTTTTGTTATATATATATATTTTCTTAAAATTAATTTTGTTAATGGTGGAACTGGATGAAGAATTGATAGATCGTCTAATGAAAAGTAATTAGAAATACTCAGAACACTTTCACTAACTGGATGAAGAATTGATAGATCGATCGTCTAATGAAATCTAATTAGAAATACTCAGAACACTTTCACTCTAACTGGATGAAGAATTGATAGATCATCTAATGAAATCTAATTAAAACTGCTCAGAACACTTTCACTCTAATGGTGGAACTAGATGAAGAATTGATAGATCGTCTGATGAAAAATACTTAAAACACTTTCACTCTAACGGTGGAACTTGATGATAGATCGTCAGATGAAAAGTAATTAAAACTCTCAGAAAACTTTCACTCTGATGCTGGAACTTGAAGAAGAACTCAACACTTTGTTGATCACCTGGTCCATCAGGTGCACTGTGTGGCTGGACAGCGGGTACTGGGACGGCAGTTTCTTGGCTACTGCAGGAACTTGTATAAAATACCTGAAACCAGCAACATTCATTATTACTAAATGACAGATTATTATTTTAAGGAGAAGCTAAGTAGTTTATAAGCGGCAATTAACTGTACAAACTTGTTTTTTAAAATTGTTTTTTTTAAATTGTCTAACTGGGTTTAGACAGAGTCCATTATAATTGATGTAACCGCAAAAGAGAAAATTGTTCTTCCTGTCACACAGACACATTGGTGCATATAAATATAAAAAACTGTTTCCTACTTAAACTCCTCCTCGTAGTTGCTGCGGATGAAGTTGGTGATGCGTGGACTGTAGTTGAGGAAGTTGGAGATGATGGAGAACTGCTGGTAGAGCATCACGGCTTCCTCCGGAACCAGAGTGTCGAGCTTGGAGGGTGACAGCAGCTCCATCATCTGATTGATGACCCGCTCAACAAACTTCTCCTGAAAACAAACACACATACAGTAAAAGTAAAGTTTGTTTTGTTTAATGACGCCACTGGAACACAGTGATATTTATCTTATCATCGGTTATTGGACATCATTCATATGGTCATTTTGCCACACTTTTTTTTTTAGAAGGAAACCCACTGCCGCCACATAGTCTACTCTTTTCAATAAGCAAAAAGGGATCTTTTATGTGCACATTTCCATAGACAGAACAGTACATACCACAGCCTTTGATGAACCAGTTGTGGACCACTGGTTGGAATGAAAAATAGCCCAAACTGCAGCTGGGTCCACTGAAAAGTATCGATCCGACGACCAACTGCTTCAAAGATGGGCATGACACACATACAGTGGATTCACTTGGGACCAACAAAATATGCTGGTTTAGATAAAGTGCTGGTATAGAAAGATTTCCTCCAGTGTTACAGAGCTGGCAGGACTTTGAAATTGTGCTGGTTTACACAGAAATCTGAATTAGACAAATGCTGGCTTAGACAGTCCTCTGCATACACAATACTAAACCAGTGCCTGCGATTAAAAAAGTTTGTTTTATTTAATGATGCCACTTGATCACTTTCTTTAATCATCAGGTATTAGATGTCAAATATTATTAGGATTCATTCTGACACACAGGGAAAATATGTTTCCATTAGCAGCAAAGGATATTTTATGTATTATCCCACAGACAGGATAACACATACCACAACCTTTGTCCAGTTGTGGAGTGGAGTACTTATTTGGATGGAAAAACAATTAGAGACTACGGTCAACTGAGAAAGTTCAATTCTTTAATGCAGCAACCTCAGATGAGAACTCTACCGACTGAGCTAGAACCACCACCCCCAGTGCCTGCTAAAGACCATCGAATTAAACATTGGTCTAATACTATTTATTATTGTTGGCAAAACATGGTTTACGTGAAATTTAAATCCTTGGCTAATGCATTAAAAATGTAAACTTTAAGGCACTGAGATTAGTGAATCAATGGATATCATGGCTTATGATGCATTGCGACTACTTTATGTTACAATTATTAAAGAAAAAATTATTTCACTTACTGTTGTCCGGATTTCTTCTAGCACACGCACCATCCAGCAGATATTGAAAAAGTTACCCTCACTGTGATTCCAGTTGGCCTGAAATGAAAGAAACTTTGAGACATGTAATACATGATGTATGTTGTCCACAGTTTAACCAACTATTTCTGTTTTATAACAAACTCTTGAAAAACCACACACATAAAATAACACTCATTCATGTCCAATACTTTCAAGACAGAAAAAAGAAAAGTTTGTTTTATTTAACGACGCCACTGGAACACATTGATATTTATCATCATCGGTTATTGGACGTCATTCATATAGTCATGTTGACACATATTTAGAGGAAACCTGCTGCCTTCACATAGGCTACTCTTTTCGATAAGCAGCAAGGGATCTTTTATATGCACATTCCCATAGACTGAACAGTACATACCATGGCCTTTGATGAACCAGTTGTGGACCACTGGTTGGAACGGAAAATAGCCCAAACTGCAGCTAGGACTTTCAAGACTGAAGACAAACCATCTAACTACAGCCAGGAAAGGATTCTCACAAAAATCATTTGGGAATGTTTATGAGTTCGTTAAGGATGGAATTGTAAGTAGTAATCTTCAAGATTAGTTTTGTGTTTAATGTAAAATCAAACAAGAATGATGACAATCAATCTGCTCCCCAGCATCTGTGCATGTTCACTCATCCTAAACAGAACAATAATGACATCCAACTAACATTGGTTCATAAATGCAGCAAAGCAGTGACTATAGAATGAGAATAACATACAGATTCAAGGTGCAACTCAAAAAAGAGTACATATAGCCTTATAGTTCTCCTCCTGTGTAGGTCATCTGGAAGACCGGATGTCGTGCCCAAGAGGGGCGAGCTTGCACACTTTTGTGATGTAAGCACGTAAAAAATATTTCCAGTCCAGTATGTTATTTTTCTTTATTTTTCATTGTATTTATTTATTATTTATTTAATCCCCTTTGTGCTTTCTAAAGAATGTACAGATAGCATTGCCAGATTTTCCAACAGTCTCCAGCTCTGACTGACATCTCGTATTTCCTTCTCTACTGTCTCCACCACTTTCTTTAGATCTTCACTTTTTCAATGGTATACTCGACATAAAGTGCAATAAAACACTGCAGTGTAACAATAGGGCACCAGTGTTTTTTTGTTGACGGGTAAATTAAATGAGGAATATATGGAATACTGACCTGCTGTGCCATGAGAAACAGCTCAAAGACGGCTGTCACAGCAGCACGTGTGAACTCATCAAGATTCTGAACCAACTGAAAGTAAAAATACATTTCTATAAGTATATGTAAAACTCTTTAACACACAAACAACTCATTTCTTACTGATAAAATTTATTTGCAAGCCTGATTTTATACTTTTATCAACTCGTGATATCATAATTTATCAGCACAAGACAATCAGGGTATATCCTCTATGTATCATACTTCATCATAAGTTTTGTTGGAAAGTAAAGATTTCACTATCAATTCCTCCAGCTGTAAATTTTAACTGTAAAAATGTATTCTACCTCTTAATGATTTTTCTTCAAAAGTTTGAACATAATATTATTAATAAATTAAATTTGCATTCTCTGCAGCTTTATGTAACTTAATTTTAAAACATACATTTTCTTCATAATTTTTCTTGAAAAGTTTAAACATAATAACTGCAGCTTTATGTAAAATAATTAAGTTGGTAAATAAAACCTAAATTCAGTAAAAACATATCTACTCTTCATAATTTTCTTGAAAAGTTTAAACGTAATTACTTAGATATATGTTCTCAGCAGAAGTATGTACCATATATTACTTGGTAAATAAAACCTAAATTTAAAAAACATATTCCAACTCTTCATAATTTTTCTTGAAAAGTTTAAACATAACCACTCACTCAGTACATTCTCTACAGCTGTATATAAAATATTTTACTTTGTTAACAAAATCTAAATCTAAAACAATATCCTACCTCTTCATCAGCTTTTTTGGAAAGCGATCCATATTTCTCCGGAAGATCAGGACTACAGGTCAATGTCATTAGTAAGTCAAGAACTGCTTTACCTCTACAAATTAAGACACAATATATTTAATTAAACAAATGTATTTTGTTCATGACATGTGTATTGTAAATGGTCTAACTCTGAATGGGATTATTCATGGTCTTGAAAGTCCAAGGTAATTTCCTAACTACTTACTTTATGTCAGATTCTAAAAGATTATTTCCTAAGCTATGGTTTATAAGAATGAGTCGAAGATTTGCTAAAAGGAAAGATGGAGAGACAGAGTTGATATAAAAGTAGTTAATTGATTACACAGTAATTAATTACAGTCAAACCTGTCTCACGCAGCCATGTAAGGTAGTAACAAAATAGCTGGCAACTTAAGACAGGTTATATTGTACTAAACTAGGTGGTGTGGGAGAAATAAAGGTAACTGAAGACAGGTAGTTGCTTATTACAGATGACCTCTTGAGGGGGTTTGACTTTACATGCATTAGGGAGCGGGATGAAGCTCAGTCGGTAGTGTGTTCGCCTAAGGTGATTGTATCAATGGATCAAACCTCCTCGGTTGACTGTATTCTCCAATTGTTTTTTCTCTGTCCCATCAGTGTGACACAACTGGATAAATGGTGTGGTATGTATTGTCCTGTCTGTGGGGTGATGCATTTAAAAGATCCCTTGCCACTATTGAAAAAATGTATTGGGTTTCCCCTGAAACGGTGTCAGAATGACCATATGACCAATAAACAATCAATGTGCTCTAATGGCATCATTAAATAAACAAATAATTATCTTTACTATAGAACAATATGGGTATACATTGTATATATATTTGCTGGTTTGTCAAACTTAAAGCCATATAAAATGAAACAGATACTACATTTAGGACTGCTGTTTTGGACCACGGAAATGATTGAGGTCATAGGTGGGGGTTCAAGATAGGTGTCTGCTATAACAGTTTGTTCTGAAAGTAGATGTTAAAACTTTTGACTTGACACCTATAATACCTATGAGAAGGTGGACATTCTTGTATCCTGCTCTGGATACACTAACAAATTAAAGCACTAATTAAAAACTGCTTACCTTTCTGACTTGAGAGTTTGTATGCGTGATGGAATCACTTCAGTCTCACGGAATTCCTGACTAAGTATTTCTGTCACTAGAATAGCAAACCTGGAAAACATATCATAAAACATACAGTAGACTAAACATACTGAGATTTTAAAAATTCAAATGGAAACTTTCATGTCATCTTACTCTAATGTTTGGATGGTTGAGATTTCAATTTTATAAATATATTTATGACATGACATGAAATAACTGTATAATTTATAACATGACATGAAATAACTGTATAATTGATTTGTTACAGAAAAATAAAAGATGAAAACATAATGCTGAAAAACAGTACACCAAACATTAAGAATTTAATTTCAATAATCTAAATAATGAGACATCATATGGAAAAACATAGGCTACAACTTACACATTTTAAAACATCTCTAAATACTAGTATACTCTGTGAGCTATATATCTGATGGTATGGACTGTATGACTGTTTTCATTTCTTAGAACTAAAACTCAGGTAAGTATTACACAATACTGGCACTTCAGCCATATTACCAATTAAAGTTACAGTCAAATTGTTAAATTCCTTTCATGTTGACACATAAGAGTGGAAATCAATAACTGTTATCTCACAGTGGTCATAGTGGTGAGAGAAAATCGCAGTAATTACATAGAACTGACTTTGAGGCAGGATGTGGAAAAGTTATCTATCATAGGAGAACAGTGGTGGATCCAGAATATCCATTTGGGGGGGGGGGTCAATGACATGAACCTAAGTGCTAAAAATATTCTTTCCAACATTAAAAATAGATAATCATAAATTTAGTGGGGTCCAGGCCACCCATTAGATCCACCTATGGAGATAAGAGATGTCTTGCTCCTAAACTAATTGTCTAATTGTCCTAACCACATAGTGCATTGACTGAAAACACTCATTGGCAATACACTGGTGTACAAAATAGATTAAATGTATATATGCCTAACTGACAGTATAAGTACATGTATATGGATTTTCTTCTCAAAAGATGCCAAAATGAGTTAGGCAATTAGTTTATATGTGCATGACAATATTTAATTACCAGACTACCTATTATTTGTAAAATGTAATTATCGTATTCTTTCTATTTGAGATGAAAAACATTCCAACCAGTGCTCCACAACTGGTTCAACAAAGGCTGTGGTATGTGCTGTCCTGTTTATGTGAAAGTGCATATAAAAGATCCCTTGCTGCTTATTGAAAAGAGTAGCCTATGTGGCAGCAGCAGGTTTCCTCTAAAAGAAATGTGT
>JAUTWP010163187.1:0-11012 GCA_033042655.1 Cyathermia naticoides
TAATTGTAATAGTACGAGATGCTTGATGTTTGCTTTCTAAACGCAAATTACCTTAATACCATACTACTCGGAATAACTTCAAATCTAATTGTAATAGTACGAGATGCTTGATGTTTGCTTTCTAAACGCAAATTACCTTAATACCATACTACTCGGAATAACAACAGGAAGGCTGTGTTTACGTATGTCAGGCTTTATGTGTAAGTGAAATTCACCAGATCAAAGTATTAGGCATTAGCATACTATCTCCGAACTCGTACTGTTTATAAACACAAGTTTTTTATAACATACATATTATGAATACACGTGTAAACATCTATCCTTGTTTTTCATTCACTTTGTTTAAGACGCATTGCGCAAAGAAATTTTAAATTTTTTATATACTGTATTAACATATGACAATAGTATGTACTTGTACTACATAAACAAGTGTTTCTAACATACATATGAATAAATGTGTAAACACTTATCCTTGTTTTCACATTGTTTAAAGCGCATTCCGTAAAGATATTTTTATTCTAAATGTTAAATTACATAATATTATGAACATCTACATGTACTGTGCTATGTATAAAAGTTTTTTCTAACAAAGATATGAATAAACGTGTAAACACGTATCCTTGTTTCATTTACTTTTAAAGGCATTTCGCAAAGATATTTGCTTTATTTTAAATGTTAAAATACATATATGAATATATACATGTACTGTACTACGGTAAACAAGTTTTTTCTAACATAGATATGAAAACACTTATTCTTGTTTGCATTCGCTTTGTGCATTTCGCCAAGAATTTTTCATTTCAAATGTTAAATGATATCAAGATGTGTAAATACGTCCTGTTTTCCTAGATTACACAACACGTGCATGCTACAGATAAGGAAGATATCATGAAGCTTACCTCCACTTTATCTCTAATCACATAATACTGTTTGGCATTCATATACATGTATTAGTAATACTGTAAGTTAACACCAGACCCCCCCCCCCTCACACGCACACAACCATCCATATCCAGCTGGTACACCAGAGGCCACCCACTCTCTGAAAAATGTCATTGAAAGGTTCCCTGCTAATTTCTATGTAGACCATAATTATGTTCCAAAACAATAGTTTTACAACAGTACTAAACATCAATATTTAAAACAAGCGCATCTATATAATAAGTAGATGCCAAAAACTATGAAAATGCTCTTGAAAGGTTCCCTAATAATAGAAAAAGAATAGCCTATGTGGTAGCAACATTTTTCTGTAGAAGATGTATCGAAAAACAATAGTTTTGCAACTGATAGTGAATAATTTAAAACAAGTGCCTCTATTTATAAATGAAACAACGTCTTGAATATGTTCGTAATGCAAGACAACAACAAGATTCAACTTTTACAATAAAATTAGAATGAAGAAGTAAAACATCGTTAAGAGTTTCTTATTGTTGTTTAATTATAATGATAAGGCCATATAAAACAAATTACTTGTTGAGCTTCCTTTTCAATTTCTCTGGGTAGGGCGGGAGGTTTTTATTTTTATTTTTTTAACATTTAAGCCTAGAAATATAGGTCATTTTACTATATTTTAGGCGACTCGGGAAATAAAAATAAAATTAGGAAATCTGAAAAAAGTGGGTAGGTAAATGTTTAATGGAAAATGCATTTAAAAAAAAATTCGTTTGGGGCCTTTTCCTGGGTAGGGCGGAGACGCTCAACAAGTAATATTTTTATATGGCCTAATGCTATTGATACAAACGTCAAGAGAAACCATCAATGCTTTAGTGTTAGCACAGGACAATGAACTGCATTATTTAATGACTTCTCCAAATATAGATTAGGCCAGTATTTTTTATTATTCGGTTTACGAACCCGCCGACGTAAATATTGCTCAAATGAAAAAAGTAGTATTTTTCACTTCTTTTTGTTGCCATTCTAGTTTTATGCAACTATCCTCTCAGTTATTGTGTAAAATAACACTTATTTTGTCAATAAATATACCTTTGTAGATACGAATTATTAATATTCGTGACAAAATAGAATCCACGCTATTTTTTTTCCATCCGCCTACCTTTGTCCGCAAACGTTCTTGTTCGTAAACCTAATATTAAAAAAAAATACTGGCCTTATAGCCTATTATGCATTTTACGCGTAACTAAAATCGACGTTTTAGTAGCTCGATTTTGAATGGATTTTCTAATGAATTATCCATACTAACGCTCGCGTATGTGTATTCAATAACTGCATCAAATATAAAGTGTTCAACCTTTCACCTTGACGTTATATCACACGTGCATCGATTTCTATACTGTGAACCTTTACGCTTTCGTAATCTGAATACCCAACTGAGGACGATCAATAGAAATTAAGTGGCAAGATGATCACACACAATAGTTAGTAGAATTAAGTACAGTAGGTAATAGAACAGCAGCGTAATAAGTAAAAAGTGCTTTTTATATTTATTGCTCTTAAAATCATTCCATAAGGAATCAATGAAATCTAATGCGTATATCTACACAGGTCGAAAAAAGTATCACAATGTTTATCAGTATCCTTCTTCTTCTGCGTTCAAATACTATATACGGTAGTTTATGGCTCTTAATCAGATCAGGATTGTTATGTTCCTGATAAACTGTGTGGTGTTTGCGTTCCCCATTAATTGTCTCTAAATTTTGTCGGTGTTGGCCAAGAGTGTGAAAATTTGAGGTGGAATATCAGTATCATATTCATTCAATGAGGAGACGTCACCAGGTTGCCATAATGGCGCATGGAGGCTACAGTTGATACGAAGAGTATCACTTCTTTTGAAGACTAATGGTTTGTCATACTAGGACTCAATCTTGTTCAGGAAAAAAAGTTCTTTTGTTTAACGACGCCACTCGAGTACTAGAGTACATGATTTTTTTTTATCTTATCAGCGGCTATTGGACGTTATTCATATGGTAATTTTGACACATTTCTTTAGAGGAAACCCGCTGACGCCACATATGCTACTCTTTCCGATAAGCATCGATCTTTTATATGCACTTGCCCACAGACAGGACATACCACGACCTTTGGTGAACCAGTTGTGGACCACTGGTTGGAACGGAAAATAGTCCTAACTGCAGCTGGGTTCACTGAGAAGGGTCGACCTCACGACCAACCGCTTCAAAGGCGGACATACTGCCGACTGAGCTACATCCCGCTCCCCAATCTTGTTCAGAAATACAGTTATGTTAAATTATTGGAGGGTAAAAGGCTGCAGTAGCGGATCTAGAAATTAAATAAGGGGGTGGCTGGATGGGGTTGACTTCGAGGAAATTAATAAAATTCATTAAATATGTTTGGAATGAACGTAAAAAAAAGAAATTGCTCAGGAAGGAGGGGTTGGCTAGCCACCCTATTCACCCCTCTGGATCCGCCACTGGGCTGGATGGAGTGTGTTAGGATAGCGATCTTATACAAGTCCAGCAACCAAACAAATAACGATAACTCTGCACCCTTATATTTTCTTAGGTACTTACCTAATGAGTTCGGTGTTTTCCGATAAATTTGGAATATTATACCGAATTTTATTGATGACGTCAACAATGCTTTGACGTCGAACTTGACAGACTTCAAAACGATAATGTCTGCTGTGTGTTTTTCTATTTCATGGATATATTAAGAACTCTAAAATTAATGTGAGTACGAGTTTTGTTGTGTATATAATTGATATAGAGGACATTACTTTGTTTTAACTGTTAAAAGCTTTTAAGAATCATATATACATTACACTGTAATTAATATACATTCCAATGCTAATAACTAGACCTAATACACATTGGAGTGGCTACTAACTAATGCACATTAAAATAAAATCGGTGTATTCATGGTTAAACTAGTCCCATCTTTTTTTACATTGGAGAATCCTGGCCCTTGGGACAACTAATAAAAAGGTCTGACCAAACTTGCTAATCATCCTGAAACCAGAACAAAGTATTTTTGACATTTTTTGTAACTTGTCATTGCCCCTTCCCCACGCCCCCTAAATGGATTTTTAGGATCCGCTACTACTCATTACGGTACTCAATAAAAAAAAAAATTACGAATTAAAAGTTTCGTTTTTGCTTCAGATAAATTGTAATTCAAACTACAAAAAGAAACACATTCCACAAAGTTTTGACTATGAAACAGACCGCTGAACATGCTTAATTATGAGGTTACAAATGTGTGCATCTGTGGAAGTGATGCTCCAACTATCTTGTAACACGCACTCGAGTATACGCCAAATGTTGGTTACAAATGTGTGCATCTGTGGAAGTGATGCTCCAACCATCTTGTAACACGCACTCAAGTATACGCCAAATGTTGATTGCTTCGTCTGGTAGAACTTCCTCTCAGACTGGCAGGGATTCAAATTAAAGCAATGTGTTTATATAATAGTATTAACAACATCACATCAACTTATTTAATGAGTCTGTAAGGCATTTTTCTCATCTGGTATATTATAAGAAACCCGATCCCACCACATTGGAACAATTAAAGAATATCAATAAAACAAAACAATTTGAAATCTAAGTAACAAAGGCTAAAGATGAGCTAAGTATACCACAAGGAGTGTTTGTTGTTGTTTTAATAATGTTGTGACAAGTAGACGATTCTACTCTAACCTAATTTTGCTTTTAAATCTTTTGTACTCAGTCTACTTTAGACCTGGCTTAGTATTCAAATTTGAATCTATTAAAAAAGTTCATTTCGTTTTTTTAAAACTAATTGGTTTTGATTTCCAGTTATTTAAAACAAAAATATCCATAAAATAAATCTCTTAAAATGGCATGCATTAGTATTGAGCATTTAAAACTCTGTTATGATCATGTTTATCTTGTAATGCTATATTTTCTGAGTAAGCTATGATTTTGTTCTGATTCCATGCGGTGCATGCAGGCGTGGATAACCGTGTATGTACTTGGGATAACGTATTACTAGGATTAGACCGGTGCAGAACCTAATGAGCAACAACAGCGTCGAATTACTGCATGTCGTTTCATATGAAAATCAACCAGACCAGACCAAAGAGCATGTTTTAATAACACACGAGTAGTTCCTCAGCTAAATACTTGTTTACTTTCTTAGAGAGCCCACATCACGTTATCTAATCTAAACCCGATTGACTACATACGTTGTAACGGTCAACAGCGCGGCGTCTCTAAAAATCAAATGTGTCTTATTTAACAACATTCCATTGGGAACGACGTCTGTCCCTAGGAACATGCTTGAACAGTTATCTGATGGAAGTACATAAATACATAGTCCTGCTCCTGCATTTAACGACGCCACTAGAGCACATTGATTTTGATCTTATCATCGCCTGTTGGACGTCATATAAAATTATATGGTAATTCTGACACATTTCTTAAGGGAAAACCCGCTGCCGCCACATAGGGTACTCTGTGCGATAGGTCATGGTGTTTAACGTCTACATTCAGAGCCTGGCTGTTATACCAGACGCCTCTCCCGGGCGCCATACAACCCTTGGTGCTTATCAAAAAGAGTAGCTTATGTGTCGGGAGCGGGTTTCCTCTAAAGGAATTGTGTCAAAATGACCATATAAATGACGTCCAATAGTCGCTGATAAGATAACAATCAATGTGCTCTAGTGGTGTCGTTTAATAAAACAAACTTTACTTTTCCACCATATAAATATCTGCTGTTTCAAGCCGAGGTATCATAGGTCTATTAACCTGTATGCACTGGTGATTGATAAAATCCATAATGTACTCCACGAGACCTTTACCTCGGCAATTAGCAATTAGGATCTTTTCTGATGCACTTGGTACCGTAGAGAATTCAGTTTTTTGTGAAGCCATCGATAACACATTTTAGACATGAATTATATTTTCTTTGTAACCGATAGCATATTTGTAATTTTTCATTTAATTCATTTTCTCAGTTTTATACTAGCACAGAGCAGAAATAAGATTTTGAAAGGATACTTAGATTAAAACAAAATCGAAAATATAAATAATAATAAATAATAGAAATTACACAATTGTTTTTCAAAACAAAACATAATACAAAAAAATGAATCGAGAAATTAAAATTTTAAACTTTAAATCGATATTTAAAAGGAAAGAGTATCATAGCAGGAGATACATTAATAATATACATTAATTTTATAAAACATGATAAAATAGTTAAAATAACAAAAATATAAATATGATTTAAAACTCTGTATATGTTCAATAAAATACATGTTGTTTCATACACTTTATATACAGTATACCGTGTTATATTGAACGTATTTAATGTTGTTTTATTAACGAAAACCTGCACCAAAACGAGTTCGATTTTGTTCAGCCCAGAAAACAAACAAGAACCTGTATGTTAGTCGATACCTCTGTTCATTGATTTACAACGCATCATATCAAAATCAATCATTTAAAATGTGTTGTCTTGTACTACAGTTTGAGCAAAAATTGCATTCTGTCAATGTTATTTATTTACCAAAAAAACTAACATCCGGATGTTTAATTATTAGCTAATTCAATGTCTAAAAACAAACTGCGTGAAAACTGTCAATACACAGCGAGAATGAGTCAGTGTATGTTAACACATTGCCACTGTTTGTTTAAATGTATGTCAGTATTGAAAGCCATAGCAAAATGTCACAACGTAACTAACGCTATGTTTACCTCCATTACTACGCAAAGTGTGGCAATGTATGCTAATACATAATTAACTACCAAATGCGTATTGTAACTACCAAGTACGTCAATATATCTGAACAAAATTTGTAACAACCATTAACAAGTACGTCAATGTACTTCAACACATTGTAATTACCAAGTACGTCAATTTACTTCAACACATTGTAACTACCAAGTATGTCAATGTACTTCAACATTGTAACTACCAAGTACGTCAATGTATTTCAACACATTGTAACTACCAAGTACGTCAATGTACTTCAACACACTGTAACTACCAAGTACGTCAATGTACTTCAACACATTGTAACTACCAAGTATGTCAATGTACTTCAACATTGTAACTATCAAGTACGTCAATGTACTTCGATACTGTAACTACCAAGTACGTCAATATATCTGAACATATTTTGTAACTATCACTACCATGTACGTCAATGTATTTGAACACATTGTAACTACCAAGTAATAGGTATAATAGAAAACACAGTGTAACTACCAAGTAATACGTATAATAGAAAACACAGTGTAACTACCAAGTACGTCAATGTACTTCAACACATTGTAACTACCAAGTAATACGTATAATAGAAAACACATTGTAACTACCAAGTAATAGTATAACACATTGTTACTACCAAGTAATAGTATAATAGAAAATACATTGTAACTACCAAGTAATAGTATAATAGAAAATACATTGTAACTACCAAGTAATAGTATAACAGAAAATACATTGTAACTACCAAGTAACAGTATAATAGAAAACACATTGTAACTACCAAGTAATAGTATAACAGAAAATACATTGTAACTACCAAGAACGTCAATGTACTTCAACACTCTAACTACCAAGTACGTCAATGTATTTTATCACATTGTAACTACCAAATACGTCAGTGTACTTCAACACATTGTAACTACCAAGTAATAAGTATAATAGAAAAGACAATTAAGTCAGTGTACGTCTCCAACTGAAGCAGCAGATGTTGACTGTGTTAATGTCGCTATGCGGACATCACGTTTTTACAATTACAGTTCCCCTAGGAAAGCAACTATCACCACAACGCTGCAAGCAATATCTGCAATTAAAAATACCATAATGTTTCTTATAAACATGTCCCCGTGGAAGCAGCCTAGAACAGTGTTATTATTTTCATTATATGCTTCTTGGAACTAATTATAGAGACACACCAGCGCCCGCATCACGGCTAATACAATAAGCTATAGTGGATGTTTTCAGTCCATTACTGTTTGTGTCCAGGAAGCTGTTGTTGAGACATCTGTAGAAGTAGAAACCTGCACATCTATTTGTTTAGCTAACATATGGTGAGGGAGATTGAGTTGAAGCAGTGTGAAGCCTCTGGTAGAAAATATTTATATAGAGTTAGATGAACATAATATATTGCACATTCCAACCACGCGGAAATATTTTATAATAATAATTTAGTAGCTTCTAGGAATTAATGTTAATGGTAATACATATAATTTTATCAGAGTATTTTAAGTACAAACATCCCATCAAATTGTATTTACAAAATAATACTTTTCGTACTAATCCCATTGATAATTCGGACCATAGTATTAAAATTAACATATATACATGTACATGTAGGCCTACTAGTAGTTACAAATAACATAAGCAGTAACTAAAATATAACAATAGTTCATATAATATATCAAACCATCGTCTTTCTTTTTGCTTTGGTACCTTTGAACAATCAAGTAAATCCCAATCACTTTTTGTTTATTTTCAACGTTGTAAATGTAAATTAATATCAAAATCACAACCAATGTCATAATATACATTTATACAAATGACGCATAAAGAAAATCTCGAAATAAAAGATGTTTACGTTATAAAAGAAGAATTCTCTTATTTACATAATAAAATATCTCTACTGCGTCTCTACTGCGTAACTATTTACACAAACAGGTAATCCTTCAAACGCTACCGAAATAACTGTAGATATTTTTAATACGTTAAAGATAGCTGTGGGTATTTAAATCCTGCAACTCTTGGTATATGATTGGCATTTATTGATTATCACCAAGACCGTGTTTTCCATTCTCGCGCAACTTAATTGTGTCGTCCTCCCACTTACGATCGCGTTTTTCAGCGATTGTTTTGTATTTACACTCACCTTATGAACATCTCAACGCCCGTAGCTTCCATACACCTTTTAATTCCTTTCCATGACTTTTTCAGCTTGAAAACCTGAAGGGCAGTGAGGGGTAAACGCGGATCTGTCGGTGCCGGCGGAGCGGGTTCTTCCAAACGCTCCGCCATTTCTTCCTCGATTTCATTGGGAACCTCACTCTGACTCAAATGTGGATCCCGTGACGGCTGACAGCCCATGATGCCTACTTTATCGATCCGTTGTAACCAGCTGACAATAGTCTAGCCCGAATTAATTCATCGTGCCATCAGCTGCGCGAGTTAGGCATACAGTTACCGTGCAACATTAAGCACTCTCACGTGTAGAAACAAGGCATGAACCGGCATGGAAACGTGTAGGGCTGCGGTTCAAGTGATTTAGATGAAAACATGCCGCGAGAAAACGCACATAAAAATGTTATTTATTGTGTTAGATCCAGGTGCGTGAAAGACGCCGGACACTACACTAAAGCTTGGTAGATTAATGTCGATAATCCAAGTCTGGTTCAATGATCCATGGTACGTCCACCTGAAAAGAAAATTAGTCATTTGTGTTAAAAAATGTTAAAGAAATATTATTATTACCAACATTTTATCCAGATTTGAGAAATTATTGAGATTTTGTTTGTATTAAAACTTGATAGAATAATATTATCAATCAACATTTTATTCAGATTTGAGAAATTATTGAGATTTTGTTTGTACAAAATCTTGATATCACCCAAGAACATTTTACTCAGATTTCATTTATATTTAAACTTGATAAAATAATATTACACACGAAAATTTGATTGAAATGTTTCTGATATATCACAGCTGACAGGACTATCAAGTCCAGGACACACCACGGGCTATCTTGTTATGGGCATTGTTTACATTTACAGATGTACACGCTTACATTGTATATGTAATCTTCTCAATTCTATTTGCAATCAAAGTGATTTGTTTATATAACACAATACGTGTTACTTATACGTATGATGATTACAGATACATCAAATATGTTCCTTAGCTTGCCATTTTGTTCAATGTATTCTTTTTTCTGAAGATGTCAGTATAAATTTTAAAAATATGTTTAAAAGAACAATGTTTAATCAACAGCTTTTTGCCGTCATACCATTATAATTACACCACATACTCTACTCACGAAACCCGCAATTTATTATTAGTCTTTTCCCCATATAGGCTAGTACACAATTTAATTATGTCATGGTATTTCATATGCGTGTACCAGCTATACTATAGGTTTGTGGCTGCATGTGGAAAAAAACCCGAACCAGTCTTTTCAGTGTCGACCATTAGTAAAGTAATTATAACTAACAAGGTTTATGTGAGTGTGAAACTCACATTAATAATTACGAGTACATAAACTCATAAAACCTTCCAGGCGATAGTGAAGACGATATAAACAAAAAAACGTACTTAAGATAATTTAAACGTAAACTAATTCGTTCTAGCGATAAATGATGTTATCAAACAAGATTCAAAACGCTTGAGATCATGAACTATTTGATGAGTTTACGCTTTACCTCTGCACCTTCAATTTGGCAACATAATGAGATTCGTAGTTTTTTTCTGTACAAAATCGTGTTAACTTGTTTCCCTTTCTGGGGTCACGACCTAGTATATTCTTTTTAAAACAAGCCTTCTCCCGTAGTACCGAGTCTTTTTTCCAATAAAAACAAACATCTTCTTTCGATGGGTTTGCACGTTCTTGCAAGAAATAAACAGAATTTTCATATCATATTTCCAATGAATGTTTTGTGTGTGTAAATATGTGTGTATGTGGGCGCGGATGTGTATCATAGCCTGGGAATAATAATGTGTATGTGTACGTTGAGTGACAGACTAACGGACGGTTGGATGCATCATTGTACATATAGGTCCAACCCAATGATGGACATACGCACACACACTTACACACTGTACCGGACGCGGTGGGTGGATAAAACCATAAACAGCGCCCGGTAGAGGCGTCTGCTATAACACCCTGGCTCTGAATGTAGACGTTAAACACACACACACACACACACAAAGGACATACATGCACGTATGTTCAACAATCAAAACAATAATAATAAAACGTGTGGGAGAATTGACCTTTAGTAGACTAGTTCGAGGAGTGGGATGTAGCTCAGTCGGTAGAGTGCCCGCCTTTGAAGCGGTCGGTCGTGGGATCGATCCTTCTCAGTGGACCCATC
>JAUTWP010163198.1:0-11009 GCA_033042655.1 Cyathermia naticoides
GAACAGTACATACCACGGCCTTTGTTGAACCAGTTGTGGAGCACTGGTTGGAACGGAAAATAGCCCAAACCGCAGTTAGGTCCACTGAGAAGGATCGATTCGACGACCGAACGCTTCAAAGGCAGGCGCGCTACGGTCTCGGCTACAGCCCGCTCCCAAATTAGAGTAGATTATATTTGATTTTGATTTTGTTACTCCTTGGCAATACCAAGGATTTTTCTAGAGGGTAAAATTATATACCCTAAAATTACAGATTAATTTTTTTTGATAATATTAAAGACTTGTTTAAATGTTCCTGTATGACTCAGTATCAGTGACATATCATAATCAACGAAACAGTCTCAATCATCAAATTATAATCAAGTATGCAGTATCTCTCACCAGTGTCACATAAAATATTTTTTTTAAATTAGAGCCCACCCTAAAATAATTAATTATTGCAGCAAAGCCTGAATGCATAGAAATCTTGTGTTAAATATTTAAAAAGTACCATTAGTTTATATCAGTGTTTTTGGTCATAGAATAACTAAATTTTAACATTAATTTATTGCACATTATGATTATTTTAATTATTGGAAAAATTTAGAACACAAACTTTGAAATTTTAAATAAAAATTAAAACCGTTAAAAAGTAATTTAATTTATAATTGTACATGTATATTAAAGCTAATAAATGAAATGTGAAATATTCTTTACATAAATTCGTTTTTATTCTCACTATGACATCTATTTGTTTTCACTTTGGCTTATATTGTACCTGTGCTGTTGGCTGGCTGGTAGAACAGGCTGATTATGAAGACTGTCCACAGCAGTGGGTAGACACCTGCAGAACTTAAAAGATCCATTACTAACTGAAATAGGAAATCCTAGTTACTAAAATACATTAATCTATTTAGATTTTTTAAAACCTTTTTTAAAAATATTACACTAAATACATTTTATTCAGTGTAATTAAAAAACCCTTTATAATTAGTTATCTTAATTCATGAAAATATATATACATGTATGTGAGATAAATAGAAATTTCATGTATACGTTATTAAAATACATAAATAGATTTAGAAGGAAAAAACCCGGATGTTTTTATATTACACTGAATATATTAATTTGTTTCCTTTATAATCCGTGTATTTAATAATAATTTACGTGTATATAAAGACATTACCCACCTTAAGTACCGGGCAGAATATGGATTCATTGACGCAGTTTAGTGTTTAGACGGTTTTTATCTGCGTTATCGAAGGACTGCCTTAAACACACTGCAAACTACACGTATGTTCTTGGAACTTTATCAGGCAATTACGAAAGAAAGTAGAATGAATGAAGCAATCTTTAGAATTCTCAAACCCGTCTATCTACATTTTAACACACCCTTTACTGTGTTCATTGTTTACATAAACATGTGGCGGGTAATATGTTATTTGAACGTCAAGAGTGTTACTGCGTTTGTACATTGTATACTCAACCAATAAAGTTTAGCAAACATTTATTTTGAATCCTCCATAAAGAATGAATTTACTCACCTTATACATAATGCTATTATCATTATGTATGATTATATTATATGTTTTTATATTGTTAAGCCAACAACTGATATATCAAATTTAATTTAATTTTAATTGATGTAAATGAATAAAAATCAATGTGGGAAAATATTGTAACATTTGCTAAACCTTTTTGGTTGAGTATATATAATTAATCAATGTAAATATCTGATTTAATGTACATACACACGCACATATGTGTGTGTGTATGTGTGGATGTATGTGTGCATGAGTGTGTGCGTATGTGTGTGTTAATGTGTGTGTATGTGTATATGCATGTGTGTATATGTATGTATGAGTGTATGTTTGTATGAGTATGTGTTTGTATGAGTGTATAATATTATGTGTGTATGAGTTTCACTGTGTGTATTCATGGAACCAGAATTATTCCACCATATCTTCATTACCAAATACTTCATCTCTAACCAGCAACCCATTCCTTTCATACGCTGATCATCATGATCACAGTCAAGTTGTTTCACGTCTACGTTCAGAGCCAGGCTGTTATAGCAGACGTTTATAATCACAATGAAATTGTTTTTGTTTAAATACCCAGAGAGATATTCACTGAGAACAACACACTTCATCAGTGTCATGCCTGGACATCTGTGATTTAAATCAATATACAAAGCTGCATAATATCCTGAATTCAGCTTTTCAAGTCAGTTTTCCCTTCCTCAGCTACATGGCTTCTGTTATAGCACTGCCATTTTACAACCTTTTGATAAATTAGTTTTTAATACAGCCAAAACCCTTTTCTTAATGTTAACCTGTCGGCGGGCTCTTTTATATTTATAAAATAGACTTCCTTTTTTATGAACTGTATATAATTATTATTGTTAATTGGTGGAACCTTTTTAATGTGTATTTATTTTTATAGTTTTTTGTTGTTGTTATATATTTATGTGTATATTTTAATATGTTCATCATATTGATTTTACATTGTTAGTCTCATAATTCCTATAAGGAATGGCTTATGTATTTTGTTATGTAAAAGGTTTGTATTTTAAACTATACATAAGGTGATACTTAAATAAAATATCTGTCTGTCTGTCTGTCAAAATCTATACAACATTCTTCATGATATTTTGATTTTAAAAAACACCGTGATAATATGTTTTTTTCTTCATTTATTGCATTCAAGGACTCATGGAATGGAAATATTTTTAACGTGCTTACATCACAGAAGTGTTCAGGACTCAATTGCCAAAACGTTTAAATATCAAATCTATTTTTGGTGTTTATATTATAATTTCCATAAAGCTCATAGAAAAAGTAGAATTGTCATTCATTACGGCCAGGATTTGATGGAAACTCATAAAAAGCCAATGGCGATAACTTTACAGTCTCTGCCACTTTAATTTTGTAATTAGTAAAAAATACTCGTCAGAAAACTGCGTTCATTCAGTGCCAGGTGCCCTCAGCAAGCGATCTCATTTGCCGAGTCGCCTGTTCACTCGCGGCCATCTTTAAATTATACGCCATATTATCCAATCACAACACTTGTTTAATAACCTGCGGGCTTGCGAACTATTTTAATGAAACAATTACTGTGTAAAAGTTTAGATATAACCGTGTGAAACAATCTGACGCAACTCATATTGTATAATTAAATATAAACATGTTTAGAGCGTGTCAATCACTCGTTCTCATTCTAGTTTCCAACCAGTGGTCCACAACTGGTTCACCAATCGCCCTGGTATGTGCTGTCCTGTCTGTGAGAAAATGTATATAAATGCTACTTATCAAAAAACCGGCCTCCACGGTGCAGTGGTATCAAAAGAGTAACCGACGATAAGATAAAAATTAATGTGCTCCAGTGGCGTCGGTAAACAAAACGAACTTTACTTTCACTGACATGTCAGTAGGGTGCCCACCTTTGGATTGATCCTTCTCATTGGACCCATCTGCTGTTTGAGCTATTTTCCGTTCCAACTGCTTCATCAAAGGTCGTGGTATGTGGTGTCCTGTCTGTGGGAAAGTGCATATAAAAGATCCCTTGCTGTTTATCGAAAAGACTATATGGCGGCGGCAGGTTTCCTCTAAAATAAATGTCTCAACATGACCATATGTATAACGTCCAATAGCGGAAGATAAGATAAAAATCAATGTGCTCCAGTGGCGTCGTTAAAGAAAAACAATTCTTTTCTTTTCCACTGACATATCAAACATCAGTTCTAATGCTACAATTAGTCAAAATTACCATAATTATGTGTAATGTCCAATAGCCGTTGATAAGATATAAAATTAATGTGCTCCAGTGGTGTCGTTAAATAAAACAAACTTTTTCACCGACATGTCAAACATCAGTTCTAATGCTACAATTAGCTCAGATTTAGCCACACGAGTCACGAATGTCGTCTGCTCAAGTGAATAATAGCCTGACTTATGAAAGCTTTCAGACAATCATACACCAGACAGACAGCATTTCTCAAATTATACCTTCTCATAATTATCACGTCCAACTGTCCATCAATCCTTCTCAGTGGACCCAGCTGCAGATTGGGCTATTTTACATTCCAACCAGTGCTCCATAACTGGTTCATCGAAGGATGTGGTATGTGTTGTTTTGTACGTGGGAAAGTGCTCATAAAAGATCCCTTGCTGCTTATCGAAAAAGTAGTCTATGTAGCGGCAGCTGTTTTCCACTAAAGAAATGTGTCAAAATTACCATATTATGTTTAACGTCCAATAGCCGATGATAAGATAAAAATCAATGTGCTCCAGTAGCGTCGTTAAAAAGAATTACTTTACTTTTCAAATAGTCGATGATAAAATAAAAATCAATGCTCTCTAATGGCGTCGCTAAATAAAACAAACTTTTTTGCTTTCTCAGTGCTTGAACACTTATTTAGTGATGTAGGCAAGTTAAACATGTTCCAGTCCATTTTAGCTTCCTGATAAAGGTGATGTTTGATGCAATACGCTATATAAATAAATTTATAATGTGTTGATGGGGGAAGTACGCCGTGGTAATAACTACCATTATGCTTCTGACTAGACAGACAGCAGGGCCGTACCCGGAAAAATAGCAAAGAAATATTAGGATTTAATCTTTATAGTTTGGTATTTTTCTTGCCCTTGGGACTTTCTTAAACTTTTGGGTACACAGACGGCTCAGGAAGTTGAGCTGTAGGCCCATGGCAGAGTGCTTGAACCGTAATTACACGTAAGCACGAAATTAAATATAACCAATCTTATTGGAAAGAGTAGCCTATGTGACGGCAGTAGGTTTCCTTTAAACCAAACGACCATGTTTGACGTCCAATAGCCGATGATTAAACAATCAGGGCCAAATTTACGAAGCCTGTTTTGGTTAAACGCACACTAAGCATTGTAATTTATAAATGTACGTAGTTACACGCGTGTAAGAGAAAAGCATGCTTCGTAAATTAGACCCTCAATGTTCTCTAGTGGCGTCGATAAATGAAAAATACTTTACACTTGACCGATATACTGATTAGTATCTAATGCGTTACATTCGTTTTAATTAAACACTCATCCTTCTTAATTGAGAGCGATGATTAGTACATCATTAATTGATAAACAAGTTTACTGTTTTGTGTTTTATGCTGAGTTTTTTGTTTTATGATTGCCAAACACGTTATGTTACTACACGCATCTAAGGGCACATAGGTTATCCTGTCCAGTACGCGGTAGATGGATAAACCCAATAAACTGCGCCCGTAAGAGGCGTCTGCTATAACAGCCTGACTCTGAACGTAGACGTTAAATAACTTGACTTTGACCTTGACATAGTTTTTTTTACAGACTTAAAGAATAAAACCTGATATTGGGTATCGGGTAAATTTATTTACATGGTTCTATCAGAGAGCTGTTGAAGCACGCTCTCACTGGAGCAGCCTCTGACAAACACATTACAAATCTAATTAAAATAAATTAAAACTAAAATAAACCCACACGTTTAATGGGTGTATTTCTATATTTGTGTTTGGCAAAGTTAATTTTCTAAATTGTCTACAAAAATAGGCTATATCATTTAGATATAACTTTTTCTTAATCATAAATTACGTTAAACACTATGGACTTTCCCTCACCTCCACTCTCTCTTATAAAAAATAACATTCCTACAATGGTGATACATTAGATGTACATCAGAGGCTGTAGGTTTTGATATTGAAACTCGGGGCATTGACTTTTTAATATCAGTTTCGACTCGCAAGACTCAATTAGAAGGTGTACCACTTCTACCGACCAGTGAAAGAGTCATCTATGTAGTGGCAGCGGGTTTACTCTCTTCTGTTAATATTAATATCTGTTCTGTGAACCCATGACAGTTTGCTTGAACTTTAATTGGATATAAGTATAACTAAAGCAAATCAGGCAAAACGCTATGGTTTTGTTGTATAGGAATGATTTCACAATAATATAAAGTAGATGTTTTAACTGGTTTTAACTCTAGCATATTCACCGCGAAATACTTCCACGCCGGTGACAGCTGTTAAAACACATCGTATTACTGTCAAGCCAAAAATAAAAAGATAATCGTATCACGAAAAAAAGATATTTGTTTTGAAGCAATGAGCTAACAATGGACTGGTACAGCGAAGGATGAACAGGAAGCGCGTAACAATGCACAGACAGTAGACAGGTACTGGTGACATTGATACGGAAGTGCTAGAACTTGGACGTTTATTTTTGTATCTTGGACGTTTATTTTTGTATCTTGGTCGTTTATTTTTATTTATTTTCGTATCTCGCCATCCAACTGGATGGATAATAAAGCACACCAGTCCAGATGATTTCCGACATTAGTTGCAGGTAATTAACAGAATGAGTTTCATTTAGTCTATTTCAATCACATCCGTCTACTTTATTTCTCTTTCCATTCACTATCTTAGCACCCAATATTCAATCTTGGTGGGTTTTTGTGTGCTGGAGTGTTAAACAACTACAGAAGACTCTTGTCTAAACTAGCATCTGTCTAATCCGGATTTCTGTTTAAACCAGCATCTGTCTAATCCGGATTTCTGTGCAAACCAGCACAATTTCCGTCAACATTTGTCTATACCAACACTGTCTAATCCAGCATTTATCTAATACGGAGTTCTGTGTAAACCAGCATGATTTCAAAGTTCTATCTAGCTACTTAACACAAGGCAACATCTGTCTATACTGACACTCTGTCTAAACCAGCATATATTGTGGGTCCCAAATGGATCTGGTTTCTATTTGACTCTGTTGTAAATATTATCATCTATCCAGCTGTGAAGCGGTCGATCATAAGATCGATCCTTCTCAGTGGACCCCTTTGCAGTTGGGGTTATTTTCCATTCCATCCAGTGGTCCAAAACTGGTTCATCAAATGCCGTGGTATATGCTGTCCTATCTGCTTATTGGAGAGAGTAGCCTATGTATCGGTAGCGGATTTCCTCTGAAAATATTTTGTCAAATGACCATATGTATGACGTATAATATACGATGATAAGATAAAATCTAGTGGCACAAATTTTTATCTTATCATCTTGATAGTTTTGTATTTTAAAATGTAGGGAGAGAGGTTAATATGAGTTTTGCCTATTGACGAATTCCTGTAATATTATTCGTACACCAAAATACCACGACTTTCAGTTAAAGGTGCACAAAAGACTTTAATGGAAAAAAGTAAAGTTTGTTTTATTTAACGACGCCACTGGAGCACATTGATTTAAATTGTGTGTCTAAACGGAGCGGAATGTAGCTCAGTCGGAAGGGTGCCCGCATTTGAAGCTGTCGGTGGTCGGATCGATCCTTCTCAGTGAACCCATCTGCATTCTGGGCTATTTTCCGTGCCAACCAGTCCTCCACAACTAGTTCAACAAAGGTTGTGGTATGTGTTGTCCTGTCTATGGGAAAGTGCTGCGTATCAAAAGAAGTAGCCTATGTGGCGGCAGCGAATTTCCTCTCAAATAAATGTGTCATAATGACCATATGAATGACGTCCAATAGCCGCTGACAAGATATAAAATCAATGTGCTGTAGTGGCGTCGTTAAATAAAACAAACTTTACTTTTTTCCATTAAAGTATTTGAGATGAGTTGTGATGTGATTTTACTTTAGATCGATTAACGTCATCTCACGTGTATGTATTTCATAATTAAATTCACCTTGAGACAATCGTTCTTCACAATCAGGTTAATAACAAATCTCTATCTAATTTCACTTCTGTGTTAGTGATGATCTCGAATACTTCAGTATTAAGGTTACTGTCACGAAAAGTGCATCTATAGCAGATCCAGCATAGTAGGTTCAACCCCCGCTTTTGAAATTGAATTGTCCCGAGTTTAACACATTCGTTGAAGTGAAGAATTCAAAATCTGAACCTCTCTTTAAAAATCTTGGTCTACCCCCTTTTTAAAAAAATCCTGGTCCACCCCCTCTTTAATAATCATGGTATACCCCCTTTTTAAAATTCCGGGTTTACTCCCTCTTTAAAAAATCCTGGTCTATCCCCTTTGTAAAAAATCCTGGTCTACCGCTGGTTAAAAAATCAGGTTTACCCCCTGGTTAAAAAATCCTGGTCTACACCCTATTTAAAAATCCTGGTGTACCCCTAATTAAAAAAATCTTGATCTACCCACTCTTTAAAAATTTGAAAAATCTTGGATCCGCCTACCATGAGACCTTTTATGGTAAAGAAAATTATATAATATCGTGTTTCTTTCTTTTCATTTTTGATATAAATAGTTGTGTTCTATTAATTTTACGATCCTTCTTGGTGCTCATACATTTTGCAGTTTGGGCTATTTTCCGTTTCAACCAGTGGTCCACGACTGGTTCATCAAAGTCCATGGTATGTGTTGTCCTGTCTGTGGGAAAATGCATATAAAAGATCCCTTGATGCTAATTGAAAAGAGTAGCATATGTGGCCGCAGCGGTTTCATCTAAAAGAAAATGTGTCAAAATTACCATATGAATTACGTCAAATAGCCGATGATAAAATAAAAATCAATGTGTCCAGTGGGATCATTAAACAAACCAAACTTTTTTTCAGTTTTGATATATATAGTTGTGCTCTATTAATTTTACGATTCTTTTCATTGAATTCATTTGCAGTTTGGGCTTATTTTCCACTGTAACCAGTGGTCCATAACTGGTTCATCAGAGGCTATGGTATGTGGGCAAGTGCATATAAAAGACCCCATTCTGGTTATCGGAAAGAGCAAACCATGTAACCACAGCGGGATTCCCATACAACACTGTATCATGATGACCATATGTTTGACGTGCAATAGCCGACGATAAAAACGCAATCAATGAGCTCTATTGTCGTCGTTAAATAAAACAAACTTTACTTTTTATCCATTCCTAAAGTTTACTACTTCGCATTTACGCTATGACTGAAGAACACAAGAAAAAAAACATGAACGTACAGTCAAACCTGCTAAAGCAGCCACCTGTATTAAGCAGCCACCTGTCTTCAAAGGCTACCTTTATTTTCTCCCAAATCAGCTAATTTAGTACAATATAACATGTATTAAGCAGCCACCTGTCTTAAGAGGCCACTTTTTGTTACTCCTTGGGTGGCTGTTTAAGACAGGGTTGACTGTATTAGGCTATTTCTGTTTTTGATATCTATGGTACATTAGATTCTATATTAATTTTACTGCTCAACATATTTTTTATTATTAAACATTTTGTCAAAAGATTCCTTTTCATGTCTTTAGATTTAGTGTCATCAAATTACAATTTTTTTTTTAAATTGAATTCACATACCTTAGGTTTTTCTGTACTTTCCCAGACATGACAGCACATACCATGTCCTACTGGGTGGAATGAAAAAATAGTCCAAACTACAGATAGGTCCACTGAGAAAGATTAATCCAATGACCAACCACTTCAAAGGTGGACACACTACCCATTGAACTACATCCCAATACATCCTCCACTACCCCCCTCAGTTGGGAGCCATCCGATTTTAATTTTGACCCCTATGGAATTCATGTATTAAATGAAGATTTTTGTTTTGAAAATTGCATCAGTTTCTATATTAATATTGTAATATTTTTTTGTACTAAATTCAGGTTTCAAATTTCTTTTTTCCATTAGCCTTACAGATGCATTATTTTTAGTGTCATCAAATTTCTGAATGTTTTTGTTCATTGAAATCATATATTAGGTTTTAGTGGGGTTTTTAAAATTGTTAATTGTTTTGATAGCTGAATTAGATTTTTTATTAATTTTTAATGTTTTTGTACTAAATTCAGGTATCAAATTTCTTTTTTCTTTAGATCTACATAGGCATTATATTAAATATCATCAAATTTCTAAATGGTTTTTTTCATCGAATTCATATACAGAAAAATATGCTCGTTTAGACAGTGCTGGATTAGACAAAGTTTTTCTAGTGTTATAAGGCAATTTGGGACTGAAAAATGAATCCTGTTTAGACAGATTTCTGGATTAGACAGATGCTGGTTTGGACAGAATGCTGGATTAGAGAGTGTTTTTCTAGTGTTATGTCAATTTGGGACTGGAAAATGAATCCTGTTTAGACTGATTCTGGATTAGACAGATGCTGGTTTGGACAGAGTGCACTGTATTAGGTTTTTGTGGGTTTTATTATTTGTTTTAGATGCATTATATTTTATATTAAATGTTTAATGGGTTTCTTTATGAATTCATATATCAGATTTCTTTGATTCCTTATAGATGCATTAGATCAAGTGTCATGAGATTTCTAAAAATATTTGTTCAAAGAATTCTCATATCAGATTTATATATTATTATACATGTACAGTCAAACCTGCTAAAGTGGCCACCTGTAATAAGCAGACACCTGCTTTCAAAGGTCACCTTTATTTTCTCCCTAATCATCTAATTTACAATATAATACAGTATAACCTGTATTAAGCAGCCACCTGTCTTAAGAGGCCACTTTTGTTACTCGGGTGGCTGCTTGACACAGGTTTGACTGTAGAGTGGACACTGTTTAAACCAGCATTTCTCTAATCCGGATTTCTGTCTAAACCAGCAGAATTTAAAAGTCTCGTCCAGCTCCATAACACAGGATGAAATCTTGTCTATACCGGCACTCTGTCTAAACCAGCATTTCTCTAATCCGGATTTCTGTCTAAACCAGCAGAATTTAAAAGTCTTGTCCAGCTCCATAACACAGGATGAAATCTGTCTATTGCACCACCATGTCTAAACCAGCATATTGTGTTGGTCCCAAGTGAATCTAGTTTTTAGACTGTCTAAACTGAACCCCCACTTCACTGGAATCCTGTGAAAATCGGACAAACAATTCAGTCCCAATGTGTCCATTTAGTGTAAATCTAACCTCTGAAAACCGAGACCATAGCGCGCCTGCCTTTGAAGTGTTCGGTCGTCGAATCGATCCTTCTCAGTGGACCCAACTGCAGTTTGGGCTATTTTCCGTTCCAACCAGTGGTATGTACTGTTCTGTCTATGGAAAAGTGCATATAAAAGATCCCTTGCTGCTTATCGAAAAAGAGTAGCCGC
>JAUTWP010163209.1:0-11008 GCA_033042655.1 Cyathermia naticoides
ACGTTATTTCTGTTACATTGACGTTATTTCTGTTACATTGACGTTATTTCTGTTACAGGTTGGTTTATAGGGATTCAGATTATGATAACATTGACGTTATTTCTGTTACATTGACGTTATTTCTGTTACAGGTTGGTTTATTGGGATTCAGATTATGATAACATTGACGTTATTTCTGTTACAGGTTGGTTTATCGGGATTCAGGTTATGATAACATTGACGTTATTTCTGTTACATTGACGTTATTTCTGTTACAGGTTGGTTTATGGGGATTCAGGTTATGATAACATTGACGTTATTTCTGTTACATTGACGTTATTTCTGTTACATTGACGTTATTTCTGTTACAGGTTGGTTTATTGGGATTCAGATTATGATAATATTGACGTTATTTCTGTTACATTGACGTTATTTCTGTTACATTGACGTTATTTCTGTTACAGGTTGGTTTATAGGGATTCAAATTATGATAACACTGACGTTATTTCTGAGTGTGTCCACAACTCTCCTCATAGTGATGTACTTCATCAAGTGCTGCTCAGCAAGCAGTGACTGGATCCTCGTCATCACTTCCAGCGTGGGAAACTTCGTGTCAGGTAGCGTAACAATTAGCTTCTACCAGTATAGTTCTGTCCATCCACGGTCCACAACTGATTCATCAAAGACCGTGGAATGTGTTGTCTTGTCTTTGGAAAAGTGTACATAAAATACCAATTGCACACACACAGACATGCAGACACAATGCTTTCTATAAATTTATGTCATAAATACGTCATAAACAAACAATGCTTTCTATTTTACACGGTTACGTCATAATTACGTCATAAACAAACAATGCTTTCTATTTTACATTGTGACGTCATAATTACGTCATAAACAAACAATGCTTTCTATTTTACACTGTTACGTCATAATTACGTCATAAACAAACAATGCTTTCTATTTTACACTGTGACGTCATAATTACGTCATAAACAAACAATGCTTTCTATTTTACACTGTTACGTCATAAACAGTTTCCTATTTCACATTGTGACGTGATAATTACGTTATAAAAATACTTTCTATTTCACGATTACATCGTCAGGTTTCTTTTCTGTTTTATAGGTTTCTTCCTCGCCGTCTGCACCATCATGTTTGGGGTGAAGGTCGACACTGAGAGAGACTGGCTTCCAAATCCTGATTCTAATTATCTCTCTTGGTCGTTCGGGATGGCGGTATTTGGCGGGTTTCTCGCGCTGTTTGCGGGGATGTGCCTGCTCGTGGAGGGACTGAGGATTCGACTGATTACCAGACAACAGACGAGAAGAACAAACTACGCCATGAAACCAGTCCCAAGATACTAGACACTTTTGTACTTAGCAGACGACATATTCTTCTTGCCTTGCGAACATTATTTTTTGTGAAATTCCGGATGTTAGTCCTTTAAAGATGGTGTGTGTGTGTGTGTGCGTGCGCGCCTGCGTGTGTGTGTGTGTATGTATGTGCGCGCGCGTGTGAGTGAGTGAGTGTGTGTGTGCGTGCGTGTGTGTCAGAGAGTGGATGTGTATGTGCGCGTGTGTGTGTGTGTGTGTGCGCGCGCGCGCGCGTGTGTGTTTGTATATGAGAAAGAGATACATGTATATACAGAGAGTGGATGCGTGTGCGAGTATGTGCACGACAAGCGTGTTTGAACATTTTAGTAAACAAATTAATGAGATTGTGTATTTAGCAGATGACACGTGCGGATCCAAATCAGGGATATCAGATTTTTACTTTTTTACTTGTATGGGGGTGGGGGGTCCGGTAGCCTCAAATAAGTTTAAAGTACTTTTTTATTTCTTTTTAAACACTTCTTTTATGTCTATTTAAATCGTATTTTGCTCTTATGACACTCGGCTGCGGGTTTCCTTCTAAAAATGTGTGTCAAAATGACCATATGAATGACGTCCAATAACCGATGATGATAAAATCAATGTGTTCCAGTGGCGTCGTTAAACAAAACAAACTTTACTTTTATTTTTGACGTCACATCATTGAACTCAATGGATAAATAGTAACAATGATTTTGTTTCAGATATTTCTTTTTGAGAAATATGTTACAATTGGAACGCAATGAGTACACAAACTTCTTCTGTTTCCACCAATATAAATATTTTAAAAAGATGTATGGCCGAAATTAGAAGCGTGTTTTTCTCTTTCACGCGTGTAACTACATACATTTACAATGCTTAAACACTCGCGTTTAGCTAAAACAGGCTTCGTAAATTCGACTCTTACTGTGGTAGTGCTTCTGTATTAAAAAACTTTCTTCGTGATACCTCCTTACTTTATGTAAGCCTGCTGGGCATGAATGATATGTGACGATGAATATTTAATGACGTTTGCACATGCTCAAATGGAACTGGTCCATTCAGAAGTTTCAACATTCAGAATGACCATATGAACGTTGTCCAATAGCTGATAATTAAAAAAATTAATGTTCTCTAGTGGTGTCATTAAATAAATCAAACTATAAATAAAACAAACTTTTCTTTATATTAAAGAATTATAATTGATTAAACTGTCTTCTAGTACTGGTCTGTAGATCAGACATAGTGGTATGTGCTGTCTTGTCTGTGGAAAACATGGTTGCCAAAATATGTTGACATTATTTCAACACCCCGTTAACATGTTTTTTTCTTTTGTTTATCAGTTTTTATGTAACAATCGTGGATTGTGTGCTGCTAGTCAACTGTTTGATAGTAAACAGCCAAAATTAATAAAAACGGTTAAAGCTGAATATAGAGACTGGGACAAGGGCAGGGAGGGGGGTGGATAATTCAACTCAGTACTCTGATGTCAATTCATCTTCATCTTTGTTAGTAAGCTACTAATATAAATTATTATTTTTATTATTTTATTTCAGTTATAAAAATTAATGTACAACATTTTGAAACCACACTTCTGTATATAAACCATTCAGTGCAAATATCTTTTATTTGTGTTGTACAGATACAGTGAATTAATAATCATGTAAACAATTAATTTGATGATTTGTAATTTAGAATATAGTTTCCAAAATGGTGGAATGTGCTTCCTGTAATAAATTGGTTGTAACTAAAATATATCACACAATATATTGACAGCCAATTAATGAGTTTAACGAACAATGCAATTGTTGATTTGTGATGTAGAAAATAGTTTCCAAAATGGTGGAATATATTTTCTATGATAAAATGGTTATAACTACATTATGTCATATGAACAATTAATGAGATTAACGAACAATGCAATTGTTGATTTGTGATGTAGAAAATAGTTTCCAAAATGGTGGAATGTATTTTCTATAATAAAATGGTTATAACTACATTATGTCATACGAACAATTGGACAATTAATGAGATTAACAAACAATGCAATTATTGATTTGTAATGTAGAAAATAGTTTTCAAAATGGCAGTTAATAATTTAATGTAAACGTGTTATTGATTTGTAATGCAGAATATACTTCTTTTTTTTAAAGTGGGAAAGTGCATATAAAAGATCCCTTGCTGCTTGTGGCAGCAGTGGATTCCCTCTAAAATGTATTAAAATTACTGTGTAAACGACATCCAATAGCCGCTGATAAGATAAAATCAATGTGCTCTAGTGGCGTCGTTAAATAAAACAAACTTTACTTTACTTTTAAAACGGTGTTATATGCTTGTTGTTAGTCTGTCGATAATGAAGACTTTTTACTGAGAATTAATTAACAGAAGAATTTAATTAGATATTTGTAATGTAGGAAATAGTTTACAAAATGGCGGACTGTTAATAGTGTTATTGTCTGGCTATAATTAATACATATATGCTTGTTAGTCTATTTATGGACAGTGAATAGTAAACGTTTACAAATTGGCGGACTGTTAATAGTGTTATTGTCTGGCTATAGTTAATACATATGCTTGTTAGTACATGTATATGCTTGTTAGTAAATTTATAGTAAACTTTTACAGTGAATGAAAGGATAGTTTATGCTTATAATATGTTTGTAGCAGCTCTTTTGGCTTTGTTATTTGTGATATTCGTATTATTTGTAGATCAGGGTTGATATTCAATTACCTACTAGTGGCAGATTTATAGTTTATTTCACATGGTCTAATTACGATACAGGAAATCGTTGCATCAGAAGATTGGAGCATGGTATACCTCAAACAAATGTACACAATATAAAATGGTTAATTTTTTTTTTTTTTAAATAGACTGCCACTAATTTTTTGACTTAGCTATGTCGTTTTCAGAGACTTAAAGGTGGATTGTCTGTTTTCTATAGTTTATTATCTTTTACTAATGAAAAATACAAGCAAAACTACAGTTTTAATTAATTCGTGCGTCTTTTCTATCAAATAATATCATCCATTAAAAACATCCAATACTCAAATCGACGCCATGATTTGTTTGACTTGACGGTCCAAAGATCACAAGTTGTGCTACTTTTAACTGCTGTGGCAGAGTTTATTCGATAGAGGCATTCACGTGATCTAAATCTAGAAGCGGGTTGCCTCTGACGGCCATTTCTCAAACAGCACGCTTTTCTCGTGATTTAAATATAGTACGGCTAACCGTTGCATCAGAAATATGGAGCGAGTTGCGCATCAAACAAATGTACAAGATATATTCTAAGGCCTAAAAAAGCTGTGGTTCCGTTAACATGACCAACCGAAGTTTTCTTCTAAAAAAACGACTCAGTTTTTTTTATCACAAAATAGATATGCAAATTTTTAATTTTGCCTTTAGAATTCCGACGATTGTAGGTACACAAATCTGCATTTTGGAATTTTGAAATGAGTGAACAAGGTCTATATGCACTTAGTCAATAGGATGACAGTATTTTGGTCTTGTGATTGGAGTCATAATTACTATATAATTAGGGTGTTTAATTATGGAGACAGCATATAAACCTAATTAATCCTCAGACTCAACAGCTAAAGCAAGGGAAAATGTAATAGAAGCAAGGCAGCAAATAGATTCTGCGATTTATGCCAGCTCCAGACAAGGTCTTCATGCGCAATGCGATAAACTAATTTTTCTGGGTTGAGAATGAAACCACTGGCATGACTTTGTATCATGTTTACAGTTTACCGTGATTGTAACTACAAGGAATTCCATATCAAAGTTCACTGATGGTAGGGGTTGTATATTTCTTTCTATTTCAGAGTGGCATCTAAATGGTGTAAAATATGCGTCAGACTTTGTTTCTACGGGCCATTTAGTACGTTCTTTTTGCCATTCATCACGGTTTGAGATAGGCACAGACTTGCACACTGATTATAGCTTTTTCGTTAGGATTTCCTTTTAAAGTTATTTGTAACATTAAATTCATTTTTCTTTCAGCACACAAGTGTTTTTCGTGAATTTCAACAAATTGTCAAAGAGATTGAAGAAATTCGTGAATTCAAGGTCATCCATGACATTATTGTACATACGCCCCAAGATGTTGATTCTGTGCCGCCATTGAATACAGCAGAAGATGACAATAAAACTGATGATGATGATGATGCGGACGACGAACCAGACGAGGATGTTGTTGTTGATGACGTAATGGATGAAGCAGACAAGGTGACAGACGACAAAGTGACAGATGACAATGTGACAGATGACAAGGTAACAGACGACAAGGTGACAGACGACAAGGTGACAGATGACAAGGTGACAGATGACAAGGTAACAGATGACAAGGTGACAGATGACAATGTGACAGACGACAAGGTGACAGATGACAAGGTGACAGACGACAAGGTGACAGATGACAAGGTGACAGATGGCAAAGTGACAGATGACAAGGTGACAGATGACAAGGTGAAAGACAATACAAACAACAACGATTCTCTGAAAAGTGATCAAGAGGCTTGCCAAGACGTAGAAGAGGTTGAGAAATGCGCTGACAATACGAGTGACTTAGATAGAGAAAATGATATGCCTCTCACTGACAACAGTGGCAACATCAGTGACGTCAATGACAACATCAGTGACGTCAATGGAGGTGAGGAGAAAGATGTCGTAGATGATGTCACAGACGATGGAATCTTACAGGACGAGACATCATAGTAAACATGATCATGTTAGTGTTTTTACCATCTTCTTCTGATAGATGTAGTATGGTGCACTATGTATTCCAGCTGGATTGGAGTGCCAAAATGGATTTTATTGGCCTATTTTATTAATTAAGGTGTGCTGAGTTCAAAAAAGTTAGGTACCATTTTTTTCGACCACGTCTTCGGCCGCCATTTTGTTTTGTTTTTCTTATATAAAAGGCCAAAATTAATTATTTTTCTTAAAAAAAATTCTGTAAAATTAACCTCATTATGAAGTGTTCCTATTTTATTGTCAATAAAATACCCATGTTACAAAATTTAAACTGGAATAATATGAAATCATAGTGTATTATCTCTAAACGTGCATAATAATAAACACTCGAACAAGATGAATTTACTTTCATTGGATGTCTACAAGTAATCACTCATCTTCACTTGTACAATTGTAATCATTTGTGTTATGACAGTAATTGTATAATGATGACCCATTTGCAAAGTGCTGTACATGACTAGTTCTTTTTTGGCAGGAACATTTATTGATGCATTTGTCATGACACCCACACTTAACAGTTCAACAACTGCCTGTGGTGCATGTAACTCGACATTAGTGTTTCATCTGATGTTTTCTCCCATCCATGGTCAATATGTGATGGTATGTGTGGTCATAGCTGATTGTGCAGCTTGCTGATTACCAATATAAGATTCGCTCTCTGAATGTGTGGCTTCATTGATGCCAGACTGAGTAGGTGACAACGTTTCAACTTCAAGGTGTAGACATGAAACCCCCAAGCAGATAGGACATGTTATCTACTAGTATATCAAAATCATAATCATCAAACTGTTGGAAAGCATCAACTACATCACAACTATATTTAAGACTTAGATCATGTTTTATCCACTTTCTCTTTGATATATCACCAAATATTCCTCCCAAATCAGCACCAGTACAAACATAGAGGCCTAGTAGTCCTTTGATTTTCTCGTCCAACTGCTAAACATTTTGCAAGTATATCAATTGTCCATAATACATACATTGTATCAATCAGCCTTTCTGTTTTTGTCATCAGTTGTCATTCTAGATTCAACTGTAGACTTTATGTTTACAAATGAACGCTTGTCAATCGGGATGAGAAGAAGAGCCATAAGAAATGAATGGCCAGGGTATAAACTATAATAGAAAAGTTATGTTTTTTAACTGTCTCACTGAAAGACTGAATCCTACTAGGACATGCCTGCTGAACAACAAGAAACATTGCCAAATGTAACCATACCATCTTACTACCAATCATCCGCTGTGTCTTTTTCTCGAATGTACTGAAAGTCTCCAGGTTTCTTTTTTTCCATTGGATCACGAATTGACTTCTCTGCAGTTGATGCAATTAATTTCTTTGAGACAATGGTTTTTACTTTCTTTAAATGATAGTTATCTCTGAGGAGAGTGTCTTCCTTGACAGTTTCTGGAACCATCACAATAGATGCAATGTTCATAAGAGTTGTGACCTTACACAAGAAGGGGATTCCACCACAGTGTTTGATTAAGACCGAATTGTTAAACATACGAACCTGGTGTTGACCATTAATTGATAATGTTACATGTGTGTGGTATGTTCACCATCAGATCAATAGCTATCTTGGAATTCTTGAATAAGTTTAATAAGCTCTGGGGCAACCAATAATAATCTAATTTTAATCCACCTCAATTTTGAGTAATTCCATTAATTCCCCCTGCAATCTTGAGTTGTTCCAATGATTGATCCACCAAACTATTTGTAAATTGAATGCCTGATTTAGTCTATCATGAAATTTCCACATTTTATAACTTTCCATGTTTCTTGATAAATGTTCTTGAACAACTGCATCTGGGCAAGAAAGACTTGCGCAAGTCCATACTTGCATAGATCATGAGCAAAATAATGCTTCATCTGCTCCTCGACAACACAAAGATGAAGTTCTCTGATTGCTCGAATCAAGCGATGTAAACATTTGACTTTAATTACAGAGGAATAGAGCCATCTTTCTGATGTATTGGTGAAGTGTGACATGAAACTGGGCAGCGAAGTGTTGAGGAGGAATAGATCCCAGCTTCAATGCTGATGAAATCAAGACAATTTCTTTCAGGATATTTTCCTAATGCATAAAGTGAAGCAAAACAAGCATGAAGCTCACCCACTCTCAAATGACAGCTAGTATTTCCTGTGGATGATTGCAGTTTTGTTTCCCTCTCATACAAGTCAAGAGAAGTGTTAGCACAGTTTTGTGATGATGATCTACAACAAAAGCTGATATCCCTTAAGCAAGATACAAAACTATAGAGAGTACTATAGTCAGTTAGAAATAGCCTTAACAGTGACTAGACTTCAGTCTCCGTGGACAAATGATATGTTCATTTGTTCATAGATAAAGTTATTTTATAGTGTTTCTTTAGAAGAAACAAAGACATTAAATTATGCATGGTAATATTCACATAATCAAAAGCCAAATGGAATTGCTGATAATTATTTGGTAAAGAGTGTAGTGTTCTAAATATCAGGAGCCCAGTTTTTAGTAACGTATATACAGTGGACTCAACCGGAATCATGTCAAAACCGGACCAACAATTCGGTCCGAATGTGTCCATTTAACGTAAATCTAACCTTTGAAAACCGGACATTTTATTTGGCCCGTGGGTGTCTGGTTTAGAGAGGTTTTACTGTATTCTTCTTCTTCTGCGTTCAGTTTCTTTATGAACCTTGAATTAAGATCGTGAGAAGTACTGCCTACACATCCAGCAGCATGTCGTCTTTTTTGCCCAAAGTTTGTCTTCCCATGTTTTGGTGTGTGGCCAGATGTTTTTCCTAATGCATGTACTGTCATATGTGGGACATCTTTGTAGTATATTGTCTGATGTTTGAGTTTCAGTGTTACAGTCGCATTGAGATGTTTTTACTACATTGAGTTTACTAACTCGATTAAACTCTGCTTGAAGAGATTTATAGAGATGAAATTCCACAGTATTGTTTCAGAAATTAATTAATTAATCTATCGTCACCATCTGATAAGGTTCGCATAGCTCTGATATGTGAAGATGTAGACAAATTTACTGCTGAATTTGATTATTTATATAATGTGTGACCTTTAGACTGTAAACAAAAAACACAATAGGATGAATTTAATTTATTCAAAATGACCGCTAACTATATAATTTTAACAAATTATTATTTTTGGAATTTGCCTATCATCAACATAATAAAATATGGTTATTTCCATTATAAAACTGTGTTCAGTAATCAATAAGTCAAGGTATTCTGAAGAATTTTATTTAATGACGCCACTAGAGCATATTGATTTTTATCTTATCAGAGGCTATTGGACGTCATTCACATGGTAATTTTGACACATTTTTAGAGGAAACCCACTGCCGCTAATATTTTTGATAAGCAGCAAGGGAGTTTTTATATGCACTTTCCCATAAAAAAGATATCACATACCACGGACCACTAGTTGGAACGGAAAACAGCCCAATCTGCATACGGGTCCACTGATAAGGATCGATCCGACGACCCAACACGTCAAAGGCGGGTATTGCATATCTACCCTATATGATTAGTATTGGACGTAATACCCAATTTTTGGGTTTTGGCGTGACTGGCTTCCTATAGTTTTGTTTGCTATTGGATCATCTAAAATAGGGTATGGGCCATTGGAGTAACGTTGCAACACTGGAACTCATTGTGCAACTTTTCCAGAGCCATGTTTCCATGGCAACCCCCCACTCACACACACACCACCACCACCACCACCAGATATGAAATGTCATTGTAATTATAAATGTGTAATAGCTTTCTTAATTTTTAAGATAGAAACATCACCTATTGTTATTAGCTGATTTGCATACTCATAAATTACCGTAAATGGTGTTTAGCAATATGCAACTTTCAATCCAGAAAAATAGTTATTATATACTTTAAATTAATGAGAAAAAACTAAACAAATATTGTACATTTTGAAATACAACAACGTATATAAATGTATTTGATTAAAATAGATGTGAAAAAAATAAAATAAAAATAAACTCTGATTTAGACATTGTTTCCATGGTAATGAACGGAAGTAAATATTACTTGTAAACGGATACTAATTCAGTTAGGTCTTAAATTTAAAAGGTGCCACTGATTTTGAATTATATAATATCAGTATATGAGTGAATTAAATTTATCTTAATATAATATGCTGATTAGGTAATATGCATATATTAATTCATTACCGTAAATAGTGTTTTATTAAGAAAATGTCATTAGAACTTAACACTTCAATCAAGATAGTTACAAATTTACAAAATAACCTAACACATGCACAGTTTTACTTGTTTTACTTTGTAATTTTATTTCATTACAATATAACCATCAAGCGGGTTATTGCTGATTTAGGTAGGGGGAGTAGTGTCTAAATGATGCCCACCTTACATCTTTGAACGTTTTGAGTTTTTCAAGAGGGCGTCCAAAACGACTGCCTCCTTAACCCTAGATTCTTAAATATGCATATCATAGCAAGTTTATGTTGGCAAGATGATTGTGATGCAAACAATACTAGATATCATACAAGATGATTGTGATGCAAACAATACTAGATATCATACAAGATGATTGTGATGCAAACAATTCTAGATATCATACAAGATGATTGTGATGCAAACAGTACTAGATATCATACAAGATGATTGTGATGCAAACAATTCTAGATACCATACAAGATGATTGTGATGCAAACAATTCTAGATAGCATACAAGATGATTGTGATGCAAACAGTACTAGATATCATACAAGATGATTGTGATGCAAACAATACTAGACATCATACAAGATGATTGTGATGCAAACAATACTAGATATCATACAAGATGATTGTGATGCAAACAGTACTAGATATCATACAAGATGATTGTGATGCAAACAGTACTAGATATCATACAAGATGATTGTGATGCAAACAGTAC
>JAUTWP010163220.1:0-11008 GCA_033042655.1 Cyathermia naticoides
ACGAAAAATTACGATGGGGCAACCTAATTCTCTGAGGGGCAACCTTGATGTAGGCTTCTGGTTGCCCTGCGGACAACCACAAAAAATCCTTAAATTTGAGCACTGGAATATTATGTGTTTAATGGATTTATGTTGAAATTAATTACTTTTATGGGACAAAATCATAGCTAACTACTGGATGAGATGCCCTGTAAATGCAAGAGATTATCATGACATATTTAGCAGCCTTCCACTTTGCTGTTTTCAATGAAGCATGAACATGTTAAACTTAGAGTGGTAGGGGTTGCGATCGGCATTATTTTTGCCAGTCTTGGGTTGAGTGCAATCATCTAAAATGGAAATAATCATGTTCCACTTGTTTAGCGTGACAAAAGAAAAAGAATAATTAAGTGGGGAATAGGAGTTGTTACAAATGAATTTTTAATTTGCACTTAAGAGTTAGAGAGTACATTTATAAATTATAATAATCACTTTGATCACTGTTCATAAATTCAACATATCAGTCATGAATGCTGCCATCTTTTTCACCACTGATATGATGACAAATCATAATATTCCATTTCCAGTAAGCTAAAATATTGTAATGTCAGTGTTTAAACCATACTAAGACGAATTCTTTCACATGATGTTTATTTTTGTCAGTAAATCAAATACTGTGATCTATTTTAGGATAATGTTGGGCTGTGGGTTTTTTCTTCAATTTCTCCTTTTTTCTTTTTTAATTGGCTGATCAGCCGCTGTGCTTACAACTTTGCAGTAATTGGTTGTTCAGTTGTGAAATCTGATTTTCAGGGCACAGGATTTATCCAACTCTGCTGATGTATAGAGAATGAGAAGATGACTACTAGTGCATTAAAATTAAAATTGTCTTTTTCAGTAATCTACCGTAAATAACTTGATTTATATTTCCCGATCGTAAACATTTCATAGTAATATCATCATGTTGTTGAATTTTATCCTTCATAAGGTTCAATCTAAATGACAGCAGAACGAGTGGGCCAATGTCCTTTGTGACATTATCAATACAAACCAGCGTACATGGATCGAGCACCCACAAGCAGAATCAATGAAACACCTACACGTACGTTGATCCCGCTGACACTTACAACTCCTTCCAGATTTCCTTTTTGTTATGTTGAAAATACCATTTATCTTGTATTGGCTTGAACCCATTGTGAAATAAATTCTCCAAACATATTTCAGAACTGCTGTAGCGTTCGTGTTTAAAGCTATTGAAGATTTGCTGTTTGGCTTTATAAGAAACAGAATTAGACTTGCTGGGGCCACCATTGTGTTTTATACTGCAGCATAAACACATTACCAACAGTATACAGAGCAGATTCGTCAAGGGAAAACTTTAATACGGACTGTGATTGTAACTCACTATGTGCCTCGAACACCGAGGGTGTCCCTACATTTTGACAGCTAATTCTGCTGGCTGGTGCTAGTTTCACTAATTAATTTCTGGTAGCAATTATATCTCGCAGACCTTGTGGGTGTAAGGATTTTATTTAAGAAATTATTTGTTCCCAATTAACACTGCTGATATGAGAAACTGTAAATTCGAGTGTAATGTGAGAATAACATGTGTTCATTTGTTGGTGTCGGATTTGTGTCGAGACGTATAAATGTTATAATGACAGACATTGTGTTCTGGCTCCAACACAAGTAGTCGTGCTGCAATTATGATTCCACACTAAGCATTTATCAATAATAACAGCAGCTTTTCTTCGTGTAGTGATTTGTTGACCATATTCACAGCAAAGCAGCTTTAAGATGACTTGTTTTAGTTAATACCAAGCAAGACATATCTTCAACACACATTCACGAGACAATATATATGTGTTCAATATGCACAATAATTGTAGACCCACCTGCAACTTCTTCAAAATAACTGCGATGTTTCGCCATTGATATCAATCGCGTCCCGTTAAAATATTCCACATGAAAATCACTTTTTAAACTGAAATTGCAATCAATTTATTACCGAAAATACAAATTACAGATCTGGTATTTTGTTTCAAACAGAAAGTAGCATGTGACCAAGCTATTTCCTGTGTTTTGGGTGGAAAATACAAAATCGTCACAGTAATGTGCACAGTATCAGATAATTATATCTTGCCTTCAGTGCTCAAGGACTAGTCTGACATTTCTGACATTGGCGAGATATCTCACCTGCAGTGCTCAGAATGTTAAATACATAATTTATTCATGAAACGGAATTTACAAAAACATGAAATGTAAAACAGCTTTTTTTTAAACAGAAAACCACTGGGTCTATGATTGTTGCAGAAGCCGGCACTAAACGTTTTGCTATGACAATGTGAAAGCAAATTTTTTTTTTTTAACTTGCCATAACGGCATAAGTACTGTAATAATGCCTGTTGACCATAAATCCCATCTGTCAATATAAACAGTAATAAATCGTGTTTATGCCATACTACACAGACATACATTTTGACTGCTAATTCTGCTGGCTGGTGCTAGTTTCACTAATTAATTCTGGTAGCAATTATATCTCACAGACCTTGTAGATGTTAGGATTTTGTTTAAGAAATTATTTGTTCCAAATTAACACTGCTGATAAGACTCAAGAGAAACTGTAAATTCGAGTGTAATGTGAGAATAACATATGTTCATTTGTTGGTGTCGGATTTGTGTCGACGTATAAATGTTATAATGACAGAACTTGTGTTCTGGCTCGAACACAAGTAGTCGTGCTGCAATTATGATTCCACACTAGCATTTATCAATAATAACAGCAGCTTTCCTTCATGTAGTGATTTGTGGACCATGTTCACAAGCACTAACACAGCAAAGCAGCTTTAAGATGACTTGTTTTAGTTAATACCAAGCAAGACATATGTTCAACTTAGGCACGCGTTCATGAGACACACATTCACGAAACAGTATGCATGTGTTCAATATGCATAATAATTGTTGCAGGAGCCGTCACTAAATGTTTTGCTTTGACACTGCGAAAGAAAATAAAAAAAATAAAAACTGCTGCCATGAGTACTATAATAATGCATGTTGACCAATCCCATCTGTCAATATAAACAGTAATAAATATTGTTTAAGCCATACTACACACACACATGTGCCGATATCCTAAAACTGTTATTCCAGACAATAATAATAAAAGTAGCAACATGATATTGTTTGTTCTAGAGAAAACCAACATGAAAGAAATTTTAATAAAAACATATTGCATGGCTTGAACTTAATGGCGGCACCTGCGGCCATTGTCACATGTATTGTATAAATTGCGATAGCTGAGGTGCTTTACCTGCATGGGCCACTTGTAATGTTCTTCGCTATCCTTTCACTTGTCACTGCCCCTTTTCTTGTTTTCTGTTATGTATATTTGTAAAAGTTTTAATAAATTGCCATAGGTTGAATTAAAATTGTCATCAATGAGCCTTTCACCACCACCAAAAAAGTTCAAACTTGCTGTGGATTACAAATTCTTAAGTTAAAGCCCTGTATTGATGGCATTAAAATGTCTTTTTTACTGTAGCTTTTATAGCAGTATAACATATTGCCATTGCTCATTTTGAGGAGTAACCAGACTTCTATTTGTACTAGGATTATCTGTTGTATAATCGGCTTTGTGATTATACTACAAACACCTTGTACTTTGGTGACATAACTGCTGGCTGCCTTCTGCCTGTCGGATAGATAATTCAATTGCATATCTTAACCCAATTCATTGCCTGTTCTGGTTTGATGAGTTTGTGACTCTGAAAGCGGAAGCCCGTTCAGAAAGCAGACATGTGTCAGTGAATATGTTTCTTCAAAAAGAATCTCGGCTACTTAGGTGAGGAAATACAGGGGAAATGGTCTTTCAGAATTGTGCTCGGTTCAAATCCAAATGGTAGAAATAGAATGAATCATTGACATATGGTTTCTTCTAAAGCCCATGAGTTGTAAATATTGTATGTTTGATACATAGGATAGAATGAATACAACTGGATGGAAGGTCATGTCAAACTGCACTTTATTAAATACTAATGTCGTTTGCTTGATACTTTCACCGATTTAATGACCCTTGAGTTGGTGCTGCGTTTTCTATGGTTGTCAGTATATATGCATCAAAAAATGTTAATTGCTTCTACAAGTCTTGTAAAATCTTCAAGTCTATTAAAATTCTGGTCAGGAAAAAATTAATGGAATTTTTCGACAAATTGGAAATAGCAAATATTACAATGACTGTGTTATTGCCATTAATGATCACCTAGGGCAGAGATAGGATTTATCCAGTCCTAGTGACAGTTCTAAAAATTTGCTGCCATCATATTGTCACAGCCTTTTTTTTTTTAATTGAGAATGATTTTACCACAATTAGTCTTTTACGTGGTTTGGAAGCCACAGATTGTGTTTGCTGTGATAAGACTGTTGCAGCAATTTTTCAAGACCGCTCAACATTAATGTTGTATTGACATTCTCCTAACACTTTTATTCATGTGGTGAATGCTGTGATGTCTGTAACGTCGTGTAATTGCTAACATCGGGAATTAGTGTTTTGTCATTAATCAATATTGTTCTCTTGAGGCATAGGCTCGACAAGATATTGTCATAGTAATGGCGTGGTCATCGTCTCTTAATTGGATGCTTACCGTGCATGGTGTTAATCAGCACACGCATGCAAGCCATTGCTTTCTGCGTTATGACGTGTTACGTACTGCAGCTCGTCAGGCAGTAATCTCAGACTATACAGCACTGCAGCAGTGTTGGTCTTGTACGTCACAGAACCTAAATAACAAAACATTATATTCAATGCCACATTCAAAATAATATGCACTATTACTATTACTATTGGTATTACAGAGTATAGGAGAAATTTTAGGAAACATACACCATTAATTGACTAAATTAAAAGAAATCTTTTAACCATTTTGTTTTTGGATAAATTTATTTGGAACTTTACAATGGCACATGTATGTATGCAGTCCCCACACATTAAAGTTTGGATAACTACTTAACTGCCAATTGTGAATCTCATGCGGCAGTTTCTTACACTCTATGTCACTAATATGAGATAATTGTATGAGTTTCAGGGGTTGTTATAATGTTGAGCGCTACATGGACAAATAGCTTAAATTAACTGCATGATGAGATGCCATAGCTGATTAACACTATAGTTGGCATAGCTGATTAACTCTATTTGATTAAACATCAATATTGAGATTACATACAGGTTTACACTGATGGATTACAATATGGGGATTCTGTAGCTCCTGTTACAAATTAGTTAAAATAACATGATGCTGGAGCACCCATTGATTGCTCTTGTGTGTTATTTCCTATATTTTTATATATTGCCATTCTTCTAATTGGAGCTGAGATAATGACTGGAACACGGCCAAATTCTCTGAAAAGGTTTCACCAATGTGTTCTCTATAGATTTATATAAGTGATACACTGTAAATGTAACCCCATTTGAACATAAACAATTCAGCTATCAATTGAAAGAGTTGATACAACCTGCATTAAAATTACAACAAAGACACGAAAATGAGACCCTGAGGCTTGTGACATCACACAGTGAAAACAGCGGCTTAATCGATAGTCTGGCATGAACAAAGTAGTTAGGAATTCATGCCTTTTAATTATGACTGCGAACAAACGAACACAATGGTGATATGGGTTCACCTTCAGGTCCTTTACAAGGATTATGTGTCCACACAAATGGATTTCAAAATGAATGCGAAAAGACAAACAATAGATATAGATGAAAAAGCAAATAGAGTGGTCATATGGATGTCATTAATATGGTCTTTCTTCATACAGATCCTTGCCAGACATCTAATCATTAGTACCAATCACGCACACCAGTAAACTGAGGCAACAATTTACATCATCTCATTTCAATTTGGATTTCTTATCTTCAATTAGTTTGGCCTTTGTGGTAAATGTACACACCTACGCCATATGCTGCCTTCTACTGGACAGTCAATCCAAGTTCACATACACAACATAATTATACTATAATTATAGCGTGGAGGAAAAATCCCCAGGCTGTAATATCTGTTTTTAAGAAGCAACTCAGATTGTCAAACAATAATCTGTCTAATTATTTTATGTTTATCATGGGTCAGAGCTGATTTTATCTCATGGAATTATGTCCAAGATATGCATCATCTTATTGTATAAGATGGGTCTTAGATGATTTTATCTTGTTATTTTATGTCTAAGATAGGTCATCTTAATGTCTAAAATTGGTCATGGTTGACTTTGTCTTATATGGTTTTATGTCCAAGATTGGTCATCACTCACTTTATCTTATATATGGTATTATGTCTAAAATAGGTCAGAGCTGGTTTTATCTCATGGTATTATATCTAAGATAGGTAATAGCTGATTTTATCTTAAGGTTTTATTCTAAGATAGGTCATCACTGACTTTTATCTTATGGTTTTATGTCTAAGAGTAAGATAGGTCAGAGCTGACAAGGTTTTATGTCTAAGATAGGTCATACCTGATTTGATCCTATGAAAGAGGTCATAGCTGATCTTATTTGATGGTGTTATGTCTAATAATAAAATAGGTAAGAGCTGAATTAAGGTTTTATGTCTTAAGATATGTCATACTGACTTTTTTTTTGTTTTTTGTGTGTCTTATCATCATGCCAGTTGTCTTATGGGTATGGAGTATAACATTTTGCATACCTCACCTACTGATTGCAATTGGTCAGTATTCTTTTCATATAAAATTTGTATGTTGTGAAAAACTTGATGGAAATAATGATCTCGGTAGTGTGGGAACATTGATATTGTGCAATTAATTGTAACAAGCTGGTCAGTGAAACATGAATGTGCGGCACTGTAAACACAGTCTCATTTTCAACACGGATGAAGAATAACACAAAACTGCCGTGAGACATCTTACCATGTAAAACTGGTGAATGCAGAACAACAACAACGTTTGACCTCCACACTAGTCTGTGCTGAGTACGCATCTTGTTCTTTTTTTCATTTATTCTGCACTGTTTTCCTAGTAGGATGACAGATTACATCAACTGCATCAGTGCCATTACATAACAAGTAGTGGTTGCAGTGTTTTCACTGGTCTATTTAAGGGGGTGGCAATCTGCCATGCCCCTTTCTCTTGTCGCCACCCCCCCCCTTTCTCGTTTTGCTGCCTTCCTAGTTTCTTCCCTTCTGTAAACTCTTTGCAAATAAATAAGCTTAGCTATTGTCAATTAGCTCACTGTTATCTCAGACTAAACAATTAATAATTAATAATTTCTTCCCAATATATACTTAGTTAACAGTAAAGTTAATTTAATTTATTACTTTACTACTTATATTTGAGTTTCATGAACAATTATTTATTTTCGTTGTATATTTATAATACGAGGAAGTATGGTATTGTCATATTTTACCTAATATCGATAAACCCGTTTTACTAGTATCCAATAGTTTTGCATCAGTTAAGAAGTCAAATTCCTTGCATATTTTGTTGCTGATAAGTTAATTACAAGCAAGAACACTGGGTTGCCCGTTGTCTTAACTATGACAAAAATGAAAGGAAGGAATGTTTGTTTAATGGCACCTCAAACACATCTTAACTAAGACATATCTATTCTAAATGAAAATAAAACATGTTATTTATGAGAGCAATTGTTTCCCAAGTTAATAGGACATAAGTAAACAACAAACTGGGTCATAATAAAACAAAAATGTTAATCCTTAACTTAAGGCTTAAGAGGGAACATTTTGTTCAGTATCGCGTCTTGAATTGCTAAGTTGTGTTTGTAATTGTTCTATCACACTTACACACATTGTTTATTGGTACTGTCTAGCTATAATTTGGGTTTCCATTGCAATTGCAAGTTGTCATTCTAATCACAAATAATTTAATTTCTGACAAAATTAGATAGGTTATGGTAATCGTAACAAAGATTTGGTTACCATGACAGAAATAAATGTCATGGACATCATCCAATTTATAACTAGTCACAGCGGTGTGATGGTTAAGCTGTCAGACTCAAGCCTGGTACATTGGATGGTATTGAGATCGAAACTCAGTTACATCATGATATTTTTAATTTCGGTATCGGCTGCAAGCCAAGGCTCAGTGGGAACGTCTATATGAAGTGCACCATCTAGTAGTCTATAACTGATTTAACAAACGTTATGATTTACTATGTAATCCATCATATGCACTCATGTGGGATAGGGCTATTCCACCCGAGGGTGCATAATTTGTTGTCAAGGAGGAGACTTGCCAAGTCACTGACATCAAATTATGTGCCCTATCCCACATGGGTACATATGAATTATGATGGATTATTTTTCTCCCATTTATTTAACGAAAAGAAATCATTTTGTACAAATAGTTCATAAAGTTATAATTTTTATTTTTCATTATTCAATAAAATAAATATCGCCACTAAAAAGAACATACCTCAAAATGGTTTATACTAAAAGTATAAGCTAAAAATTAACCTACATTTTAGCTGTCGTGTTCGTGTTTTATTCAAATAAAAACAATCAAAATCTTACGTCAAAACTACTTAGTCGAATAACGTCATCCAATGTTGATGTCATGGAATAGACCAAGATCGCTTGGTCATGTGGGTTAGTTTTCCCACATGGCTTTCTCACATGGGCTAGCTCTATCTTGCATATGCAGGTATGGGAGAAAAGTGCTATCCTGTCCATGGGAAACTGCATATATCTGCATTGCTGTTTATTGACTATTGGAAGCAGAATTGTGTGCCTGTTGAACCTTAATTTGACGTAGGAAAATAAGTTTAACCAACCATCCCGTTTATAGAGGCACAGTAATGATGAAATAAGACTGCCATGGCAACAATGTATAAATGTGATGTGTCACTGACGTAATTGATGTGACTGTTTGTGTGTTTTCAGGTGTGTCATCCCAAGTCTGATGAACAAAGAACAAGATTAAGTGGAGCTGTTGAGAACATCCTTCTGTTTAGATCACTAGATCCTGTAAGTATTTCCATTCTACCTCACTGCATAATGGAGAAGTTTCTATTCTTCTGCTACCAAACACAAGAAACCCATTTCTATCAGTGTTTTTTGTTGTTTTTTATTAAGCATTAATGGATTGATTGCATGCATGTACACACCAGGGTACAGGTGCGAACAAAAGGAACAAAATGTTATTGTTGGTTTTGACAATGTCAAAGCTTTTCATCAAGTCCTTACGAACATTCCTGGGATTATTTATTGTACAAGTAACTATGGTAGTACAGTTGGCAAATTCTGAGACATCTTTTTTTTTTTTTTGATGTCCTGAGTTTGATAAAAAGATTTTTTTATATATATATATATATCGTGCTTTATGACTGAGCTCTTCATATTTATTAATTGTATTATATATTTTATGTGTTATAAGAACTTGTATGTTTCTGTTGGTGACCCAGTATATGATATTATTTTTCATCAAGCACTGGAGATAATTTAATTACAGTTAACACGTTAAATAGCCGGCGTGGCTAACACGAGAGTGACTTTCCAGTGGTAGTGTATTTAATTAAACTGATTTCTTGTTGATCTGTGTTGGTCTATGAGTGCGAGGCTGTTGTTAATCTGCGCTGGCGTGTGACTGCCGGGCTGCTAGCAATCCAATCAGGCTAGTTACAACTAGCAATTACACGCCGGATTAACATCGCCCAGTGACAACTGTCCGTAGTCATTAAGACTAGAACAATGAGGCACACAGTCTGTCTTGATTAGTGACAAGTGAGACGTACATGTGTACCGCGTGTAAACTGATCCAATGGATCATTGGATCAGTCCATCTCACTGTCAGAGGGTAATTCCACAAATGACTTTTTTATGCAACCAGTGGTCTACAACTGGTAAAGTATGAAAAACATGCCAAAAAAGGTATAATTAAAATTAAGCATATACAAATTATAACTGGTTCATCAAAGGTATGTGCTGTCCTGTCTGTGGGAAAGTGCATATAAAAGATCCCTTGCTGCTTATCAAAAAGAGTAGCCTTTGTGCCAGCAGCTGGTTTCCTCTAAAAAGAAATGTGTCATAATGACCATATGAATGACATCCATTACACGTGTAAGTTGTATCAATTTGAAAACCAGCACTTTAGTTTTAATTCATCACCAAACCTTAAACATTTATTTACTCAGGTCCTTATCTTTTTTTAAAGAAATCCGACTATGGAAGTTTTTAAATAACTTAATATATTATAATTTGTATATGCTTAATTTTAATTATACCTTTTTGGCATGTTTTTCATACTTTATTTTTAATCTCATATCATTAAATAAATAAATGTTTAATCGTCGCAAATGGGTGAAAGATTCTTGCAGCGACATTAAACTAAATGTTCACTCACTCATTGCAAATTTTACGCTTGCACTAAGATTGTCTAGATAATATATATACTGTAGATAATGATATTAATGCGTCCCTAAATTAATGTGAGTGACGTTGGGCAGAGCAAAATCTGACCTGAAAGATAATATATATACTGTAGATAATGATATTAATGCGTCCCTAAATTAATGTGAGTGACGTTGGGCAGACCAAAATGCGACCTGAAATTAATGCGAGTGGCTTCCCTTCAAAATGTTAATTTTCATAACAGCAAATGTCTGTGTACCTTTCAGTATCTCTATCGAAATTAAGTAACTCACTGATATATCTGTTTATACATTGTTATATGTATGCACATATATATTATGTATCGTTAAAAGCTGGCATTTAGAATATTTGAGAAACGATGTATTACATTATGTTTTAACTGTGTCTGACGTCATCGAACTGTTGTCGTTTTTAGTGAGTTAAGTTCAAGGCTAAATGTGTTTACAGTTTATAAAAATAGAACATTCTCGACTGTTCTGGTTGAATGTTCTAGAAGCCTTTTGGGCGCTTTGATTGGTTATTTTATATAGAAATTTCCAGAATGTCTAAATAAGAGTATATAAAGGCATTCTTTGCTAGACTATATTAGGCGATATTATAAAATTAAAACTACACATTACCGCACTGGTGATTTATCTGAG
>JAUTWP010163231.1:0-11008 GCA_033042655.1 Cyathermia naticoides
GTATGTATATGTGTGTATGTGTGCGCACGTGTGTGTGTGTATGTATATATATATATATATATATTATATATGTGTGTGTATGTATGTGTATATGTGTGAGTGTGTGTATGTGTATATTTATGTGTTTGTATGAGTGATATGCATACTAGTTAGTTATTGTCTGAAGCCGTGTAATTCGTAACTCTTCACAACAGATGTCTAGAACACTTGGTGCCAGTATTGTCGTCTCTGACCTTTGTCAACACTCTCCAAATAGAATTTGCTTCCTAAGTAATCCGATCAACATGTTTTTGCTTATTTTCACACTAAAAGCACATTATTAATTATAAATGATTTTGTATGAATGTTACATCAATCTATTTTTGAAGTACATTATGCATAGTAGAACGTTGTATTATCAGTTATAATGTTTGATTTACTGGTTAACATATAATCGAATATTATGTTTATGAGTGTTTTTGTTGAAGCCTGCTATATTTTTGACGACATACTTCAAGTATTACTTGTTGCATGCCATTTGTGCAATGGTGATTAATGAGGCATAAAAACATTACAGAGAATGAGAGATACTAACGATAACATTAAACAGTTTATTATGTTGTGTAAATCACATCTTGATTGTTTTATTAGTTCCTTAACATTAAATACTCATTCTGTATCCGCTAAATAAGCGGCGTCAAATTTGTAACAACTGAAAGTTTTATTTTAAAATAAAGGGAGATAAACGTTGCTGGTAAAAACGTGTTGTGTTTTGTTTTTCTCCCACTGACTCATCCCCAGAGCAGTGTAAAACGATGAGTGGTGATCTAACAATTACACCATTATACATATTCTCCTAATTAAAATATATCTTTCGCTTTTCTTTTCACTTCCGCTTCTGTTGTATTTTTTCTCATTCGTTTGTATTTAATTTCCTTCCTTTTATTTCCCAGGCGTTTCCTCACTCTAGCTTTTCTTTTAAAGTATTGAGTGTGAAACGTCACACATGGAACGAAGATATGCTATGTAATACGGAAAACTATCGATGTTTTTGTAGTATAATTAAACATGTGACTATCTGAGGCGACACGGTAATAAAGAGTCATAAAGGTTACTTGCTATTCGCAACACCGCCGTTTAACAAAGTTGCTTATAAAACATCTTTCTGCGTTTACTACCAACATATTTAAACACAATCTACTATAGAGAAGGCCACAAAAGACTCAGTGTTATATAAATGCAAATTCAAAACACCTATCATGGCAACGGAACTCTCTAGTGTGTTTCCTGTGATAGAAATATCGTGAGAACAACCGTTGATAAATGATCTGTCTGGCAGTAATATAAACTTAATTAAAGCTATTGTTACAGATACTCATCATTTGCAGGAATTTCAGTTTTTTCTGATGTTTTTATTTTCATTTTGCGTTTATTTTTAATTAGTTTTCAAAGTGGACAAAATATTTTCTTTTTTACACAATTTATTTTTGTTTCGCGTTTGCATTTAACTGAAATATTCATATTATACGAGATTAAAGAAAGTTCTAACGTAACTTTATAATAATTATTATAAACTTTGATGTTATGAAAACATTCTCCTTTTTGACAAACAACTCTGGTTGAATGACAGATACTATGGTTACAATGGAAGAGCAACGGCCTTGGTAGTGCACTGGTTAATATATCAGATTTGATGCTGATAGGTACTGGGATCAAAACTCAGTTGAGGCATGTTATTTTTAATCTCAGTATCGGCTCCAACTTCGAGTGAGTGTTTTGCAAGGATCAATGGGAAGGTGTACACCACTTATACTGACCACTTGTTCCAAAACTGGTTTAACAAAGATCATGCGTTGTGCTATCCTGTCGGAAAGAGTAGCCTATATGGCGCTAGCGGGTTTCCTATCTTCTACTAACATTAACAGAACAATGTGCTGTGTGCCCATAACAGCGTGATTGAACCTTAATTCAACGTAAGCACGAACATAAGTATAACCAATCAATCAATGGAGGTGCTTTGGAATATAAGTACACATGTGCAGTGTGTTTAATCTGACGCCTGAGTCATTACTTATAGTGGGAGTATGAACATGATGCAGTCTCAGAAAGAGTGGGATCTACTGTATGCGTATGTAGGCCTGTAGGAATCTCCATACTGTCTGTCCATGTTAACCATACAATATGAACATGAGGGAGTATCATAAGAAAAAAGTAATGTTTGTTTTATTTAACAACACCACTAGAGCACTGATTTTTATCTTATCATCGGCTATTGGAGGTCATTCATATGGTCATTTTGGTACGCAGCAATGGGTCTTTTATAAGCACTTTCCCACAGACACGAAAGCACATACATCGGCCTTTGATGAACCAGTTGTGGTATTAGAAAGTGTGAACGTGGTGTGTGTGTGTGTGTGGGCTGTAGTGTGTGTACATGGATCTATGCAAGGTTAACCATATACATTGTAGTCTGACGTTTTCCAGCCAATTCATCGGGATGGTGGGCGTATTGAGAAATTTAATAAAGTAGTTACTCGATCAAATGTACCACGAGATATCCGATTAACTACGTTCATTTCCGTATTGACACTAATTATTTTTAAACAATATTGATTACGTTTGATGATGTTTGGAATTGATCAACAGGCAATGATGACATAGAACACATTTGTGGTCTGTTCTAACTCTATTTTGTATTGTAAATTCAGACTGACTTTGTTTCAATATAAAGAGTGTGAATTTCCTTGTACTACTTTATTCCTGTCCTGGGTAGGGTACCCGGCTTGCCGGACACCGTGCCATGGATGGGCGTGATTGAATGCCTTTTGTGACGTAAGCACGTTAATAATTGTTCATTTTTTTCTTTATGTTTTTCTGAATTTCATGAAGAATTTAAATATTTTTCTATTAACAAAGTCATGGAATATCATAGTTTCTACCAAGACAGAAACAACGGGAGATCTTAGGAAAACAAAGTCATCGTGTCTGAACATTACCATTCTGGACGGATCAAGAACACCTTTTACAAAACCATGGCATGTCACTGTTACTATCCTAGAACAGTCAAAAACTTCTCTTAGTAAAGCCAACGTGTATCACAGTTACTACCCTGTGACAGTCAAGAACTTCTCTTAGGAAAGCCAATGGATATCAACGTTACTACCATGGGGCAGTCAAGAACTTCTCTTAGGAAAGCCAATGTATATCAGCGTTATAACCATGGGGCAGTCAAGAACGTCTCTGAATAAATCCGTCATGTATCACAGTTACTGCCATGAACCAGGCAACATATCTAAATAAAGTCATCGAATCTCGTGATTAGTGCGATAATTATAGCAGACAAGAATATATTTAAACAAACCATCGAATCTCACCATTAGCACCATGCAGCAGCCGAATACCGTATTAGTTAACAAAGTCAATGTATCTCGGTATTACTACACATGCATAGGCAAGAGCATATCTTAACAACATTACCAAGTCTCGCCGTTTTTACCTGGGAAGACAAACCTGGACATCTGATGAGAAGGGATCTATTATAGCCTTCATAAATAACACAATTAATATCTGGAATCTGACACCAGAATACATAGTCATGAAACAAAGTCATGAAACCTGCACGGGACACATGGTGAGAACATCACTTAACAATGTCATAATATCTGACAATTAATACCTGGGAGCAGGCAATGGAGGTCCTGGTCACTTTAGGACGATACGCTAATTTGATCAGAACTAAAAAGGGCGAAGAACTCCATGCTAAATCAAATGAATCGATTTTCTTCAGAGGAGAAAATAATGCGATTTGATAGAGGCTATAATAGAATAGGAATGCTTAAAATGTGTTTTGAGAGACGGAAAAACCTTTGGGCTGTGGTAAAAAGGAGCAGCGCACAAATTGAATGAAGTTAGAGTGTAATGTTATTACATTTGGGTCGTCTTTCACGACATGGCTAATGGAGTTGTAAAGCGACTAGAGAAACGATGAAGGTTTACAGGTCTTTCTAGTACATACATCTCAAATTGAATTAGAGACCATTTCTCAATGACAGGCAATTACAGAGTATACGAACTTGCTTTATTCCACAAAAATATGTTTTATGAACCAAATCAAATGTAAATACAAGAATAAAAACACTCAAGATAAACACACAGATGAACGGACTGACTAACAGACAGACAGACAGATTCATTAGTAAAATAATTATAATGATGCAAATAGATATAATTAACATACATACGAACGAACGAAGGGACGGACTAAAGAAGGGACGAACAGACAAACATAATGGATTAGTAATCACTACACACAGATTAAATGACAAATGGAAACCGCCCAGTCACTATGTGAACACCATCAGGTATTAAATCACAGTCAACTCTAGACTAGCTTGTCACTGTTTCTTGTATTTATTCTACAGCCAGTTAGTTTTCTTTTAAAGTCTATATGAATGCTGCTTTGGTTAGCACACTGATGCTGATCACAGAACTACGTACACTGACTCGTGAAGATCCAAGCCATTATTTCAACAGCAAAGCTGGTACTGTAAAACCAATTTCACGCAAAATAATGTTAGAGAAGTTTTTTTAATTTAAAGACTCCACTAAAGAACATTGATTGATTGCGTTTTAATCATCGGCTATTGGACATCAAACGTATGATAATTTTGACATTAGTAGCATGGGATGTTTTATATGCATCAATCCACATACAGTATAACACATACCACAACCGTTACCCATTTATGGAGCACAGTAAATCGAACAAAAATATTAGAGAATGTTTCAAGATGGAGTTTCAATCTTTCGACAAAATCGACCTCATGCAAGCGTTCTATTAATTCAACTATATCCCGCCACTACATTTAAAACGTGTTTATGAAAGAACTATAACTACGAGCGGAATTAATTTCTTTCTTAGTTAAACACATTTTCAAATCAATGAGCTGTAGACAGTTTGATGAATGTTGCCGCGCTCACGTGCGTCGCTCCCTAGTCATTCATCACCAGCTGAACATGATGGTCTGCCAGAACACCAGGCCACGACCCCAACCGCCATGTCAAGACAATCTCACGCGTAAAACAACCTGTCTCATTTCACGTGAATACCACGTGTATAGTGCATGCATGTTCAACTTCATTTTGCTCAGTGTACTCCAGGAAGTTTGGTCTGGTACAAATACCACACGTTTTGATTAGATCTAGCAAGAAAATAAATTAACCAAGCAACCAACCATTGATACAAATAAAACGCTTTGATTAGATCTAGCAAGCAAATAAATTAAACCAAGCAACCAACCATTGATACAAATAACACGTTTTGATTAGATCTAGCAAGAAAATAAATTAAACCAAGCAACCAACCATTGATATCATACAAATAAAACGCTTTGATTAGATCTAGCAAGCAAATAAATTAAACCAAGCAACCAGCCAACCTTTGATACAAATAACACGTTTTGATTAGATCTAGAAAACGAATAAATTAAACCAAGCAACCAGCCAACCATTGATACAAATAACACGTTGTGATTAATCTAGTAAGAAAATAAATTAAACAAACCACCCAACCATTTGATTTAGTCAGTACAGCTCACTGTTTATTTTAAATATACAAATGTGCTATTACAAATCTAACCAGCAAACACGTGATTACGATAACTTGCTATACTTTCGGTTGTTTAGTTAAAGCTATTTTGGTAGATTGGTACTTTTAATTTCTAATTTTATGGATATTTTTATTTAAATTTTTTAGTTCAGCGTTTTTCATTTATGACTCTATAGAAGAATAGAATAGAAATATGTGTTTAAAGACGCCCCAAGACAAACAATAAGATTAGTTATTGGGTATTATTCTATAATGAAATTGAATAACTAAACAAAATCAGTATAAAGATCTGATTCATTATATAATAAATAAAATTATCTAGCTCCAAGAAATGACAGCGATCAACAAAACATATTTAAAATGCGCCAAGCTCTAGACAACATTCAGTGAGAACTGGGCACTCTTCAGTGAGAACTGGGCACTCTTCAATGAGAACTGGGCACTCTACAGTGAGAACTGGACCGAATATGATATTGGTATTTTTCTGAAAGCCATATCTCTAACTACAGGTTTTATCTTTATGTAATCATTTATGTTTATCAATCATGCCAGAATACAAATACATAACCAAATTTCAGCCAGATTATCTTCAATTATATACAAATAGACATGGGGTGATGCTGATATTGTTGTTACACGTAATAAACTTATCCCAATCTGAAAGTCATTTAGAGCGCACCTGGCCACGGAATGAAACCATATCAGTCGAGCATTCTGTGTTTATCCTCAGTTGGAAGATGGCTATTAGTTTGATACTTAAACTAAACTGACGTACAAGTATGTCTGGACATTGTACTAATGGCGGACTTCACCGTAAACCTATTAATAGAGAAACACGCAGATATACTGCAGCTACCAGACACACTTATATTACGATAAGCAGACAGACCAGCTGTGATAACTAAAACTAAAACTCTCACAGATAGATTTCCAACAGCAGACAGGTTAATTAATTTCTCAAATTAATGAGTCATTAGACATTCGTCTGATTCTTTCAAGGTTTTTAATTTTGTTTTGTTTGTTTAGACTCTGTCACCAGCAGTCCAATATACTGGATGAAATGAGATTTTTCTGATATTTATCACTTACGTTGGCAAACTTTGAAATCCAATGCATCACACTGATGTTAATAACAGTGTAAATTAGGTTTATATATTGTTCATGATTAAAACGATGATATTTCTGAAATGCATTTAATAATATTATTAAAACATGCCTCAACCAATAAAAATTATTTATTAAATATTTAAATTTTAATAATGTAAAATGATTTCACGATTCTTATGATTTCTGCCTATACTGCTTATTTATTAGAAATACGTTATTTTCGTTTAAATTCATTAATGTAATTAGTTCAACCTTCCCACAGAATCTTCTCACAGATTCTGATTTGATTTCAACTGACATGACTACGAATGTAGCTTTCGACCATGATAAAACATCTTGATAATGGAAAGCAGGTGGCTGATTAAATTAACCCCGTTACTAAAGAAACTGTCACAGTTATTGTCGAACATCTTGCTAATGGAGTCAGTATGCCTGTTTCCCCTATTTTCATAATGTAATCTCTAATGTATGTAAACCAATACAACGATACAGAGCAAAGTCCATTGCATGTGTAGTATGTACTCTGATGATGATCAATGAGACAAGGGATTCCTGAAATGTGAGCATATCCAGCACCACCAACCGGACATTTGATAAAAACAGCTCTTGTTAAGAACTTTGTTTTGTAAACTTTATAATAAAATCATGTACAAGGGTATTGCACACAACGTTTGTTTTATTTAACGACGCCGCTAGAGTATGTTGATTGCTGTTTAATCATCGGCTATTAAACGTCAAACATATCGTCATTCTCACACTGTTTTAGAGGAAACCAGGTGCAAGGTTTTTTTTATATGTAGGCTACTCTTCCACAAACAGAATAGCACATATAATTACCTTTGATAAACCAGTTGTGTACCATTGGTTGGAACGAAAATTAGCTGTAAATGGATCCACTGCAAAGGCGGACACGCGAAAGGTATTGCACAAATCATTTGAAAAATTGTCCTCTTTGCTCACAGCTTTGGTGTACCAGCAGTATAAGATTATTCAACCTGGCTTCTACGGTCATTTCCATGATCCAAAAATATTTCTATTCATTGCGTCTAGAAAATTAATTATCGAAGAACAAACAGAAAACTTGTAACACTGGAACAGAGAAATACCCTCAGATTCGAGGGTCACGACGGAAGACCCCGTCTGGATGGAACGAGGAGATAGAGACAGAAGGAAATGGTGATGACAAGCAATGTCAACAGTCAATATCACGAAACAGCAGCTCATCCTCCAGGGAAAGTCACTCAATCCAGTTCAACTATCGACTCCATTCAGTGATTCCTGCTCCAGAATCTCTTCACAGTGAAACGTTTTTCCAATAGCCACTGTCCATGAGATTATGTCAATCCGAAGTGGCGGCGGTGACGTGTTAATCGAGCCCATAGGGCGAGAGACGATTTATCAATTCTACCGCCGGAGTTGGGACAAGAGCTATCGTTTTTAATCATCATGAATATCTTGGATTCCCTCAGCAAGTGTGAGCAAGACGATAAACTACAGGAACACTGATGTAAGGTGAAGGATGAGCCGAGTTATGTATGTGATGGATGGCTGAATCATTGTTTAAATGAATTTACACGTCACAATCCGCTGAGCTGTCAGCACATGACGACATAGCTGCATATAATACAGCAGGGGTTTTGAAACTAAGCTGTCAGCACATGACGACATAGCTGCATATAATACAGCAGGGGTTTTGAAACGAAAACAGAACGAAATAAATGTAGATTCATCAAAAGGGAAAACTATTTTAGGTATGAAATGTTTTCAGTTGCCAAGAACATTTGCTGTTTATGTACTATTACTTTACTATAGCACAAACCTCTTTAAATATATCAGAATGTTATGTTTATTCTTTCATATTCCGTCACATTATCATGGTTTCAATTTCAATTAATGTATTAACCTTGAACATTTACAACTCATCAGTTCACATTCCTGGAAAGCCGACGATAAGATATCAATGTGCTCTGGTGGAGACGTTAAATAAAACTAACTTTACCTAATGGAATACAATTATAAATGATTTTTATCGTTTTAGTGAAGCAGTTAACAATATGTAGAAATCGATTTTCAAAATGCACCTTATATGGATAAGACACGTTAGAATGCATGATATAGTTATATATGTATATATAAAACAAGTTATTTCTCATGGATGGGAATGACAGGTCCATATAATAGTACACACTACATATGTTATTTTTATGTAGAATTCTAATTTTAGCCGTACAGGTCCAAAAATGTTAATTATCCATTTAAATCAACAAATGCTTATAAAAATTCCATTTATATACAGACATACTATTACCGTAGTCCTACTAACATCCAAGTATAGATAAGAGATGTTATTTAGAAACTATTAACATGTGATATAACATATTTCTGAGATTCACGCACATTATTCTCAATGTTGTTATCTCTGCGTATCAGCATACAAGCTGCTAACTGGTACCAGGTTTCTTGAACCCGCCGCTAAGATCATAAACGTAAGATGCAATAATTCCTAAGTTTACACTCATATGCGACGAAAACCGCTGAGGCAACACAGATGTGTTGTTTTCAAAAATGAAGAAGTAAATTATTGTACTGATTGTTGTAGAAAGTTTGTTTTATTTAACACCACCACTCGAGCATATTGATTGCTCTTTAATCATCGGCTGTTAAACGTTACACTTGGTCATACTGGCAGACGTTTCTTTAAAAGGAAAAACACATAGGCTACTCTTTACGATAAGCAACAAGGGGTCTTTTATATGCACTTTTCAATAGACAGGGAAGGACCAGTTGTGGACCACTGGTTGGAAATATTCCTTACTGATTGAACGACGAGCTCCACCTAAAACACTATTGCAAATGGTTACAGAGGGTTATGCAGTTACATAATTCAGTATAAACTATACTGACCCCCAAAAGAAACAATACCAAGATTCTCACTCAAGAAAAATCCAAAACATGTTGCATGTTCAAAAGATTTATATTCATGAGAATGAAATTTTGTTCACAACATGCCAAAGCATCATACTAATTAAAAAAATCCTTTAAACATGCAATGGTTCATATTTATGCTTTGGTTTTTCCTCACTAGTCTCAGAATCTTGGTATCGTTTCTTTTGGGGGTCAGTATATTTTAAAAATAAAATCTTTGTATAGAATTTTTTTTTAATTCGTCAATTTCGGTACAAGGCATTTGCGTCAATGGTATATTTTTAAAATGACAGAATTTAGCTTTCAGGTGTTTGTACATGTATACTTTCACACATCTAGGTCTATATAGAATGTTCTTTCTTTTTCACACTGAAATAATGGTGTTAAATTTCATATATTAAATAACACCTTTTTAAATTATGGCTTGAAAGAGTGTTAATGTTATTTAATGTCAACTGTACTAAAATAAAACTAATTCCACCACCACCACCATCGTGAAAACACGATTATAACGACACTCCTACCTTAATCCAATTAAAATCGCTTTTTTTGTTTCGCCAATTTGAAAAAGCTGCATCATCATTTCATCAACGACGAAAATTGTAAACTATTCTGCTATCGAAGTATCATTAAAGTGAATTAATTTGTTTAAACTAAAAAAACATTGATACATTAACATTACCAATGATATAGGCCTATGCTAAGCTTTTACTTTTGTAAGACTTGAAACATTGAAAACAACGAATATATAAAACATATAATATATATTATATATTATGTGGTTTATTATCATTGCGTCATCGGTTACCATGGTAACAACACTTACTGGATATAATACATATAATATTGGCTCACAGTTATATAAACTATTTTAACAGAAGCAGCTGTCAGTGTTAAAAATAAGAAAAACGTCATTAAACACCATGAGGTTGTTTAACCTAGATATACACTTTTAAACAATATTAACTAATAAAAACAAACGTATTAATTATTATTTAATATTTCCTTAACACAATTTACATCACATAACCAATAAAAAGGTCTGAGACAAAAACGTTTAAATTCACATTGAGGGTTCTGTCCAGGATTTCTTGAGTGATGGCAAGCCCCCCTCCCCACACACACACATGGAATTTGGCAGCAAAAGACGAATGTGGTGGGTTTTTTTTTTTTTAGTGCATGCCCTCAGATGCCATCTGAACAACTCATAGTCATAAGCAGCAAGGGACCTTTTATAAGCACTTTTCCATAGACAGAACAGTACATACCACGACCTTTGTTGAACCAGTTTTGGAGCACAGATTGGAACGGAAAATAGCCCAATCTGCAGCTGGGTACACTGAGAAGGATCGATCCGACGACCGACCGCTTCAAAGGCGGGCATGCTAG
>JAUTWP010163242.1:0-11008 GCA_033042655.1 Cyathermia naticoides
TGGGGGAGGGGGTGTTTGTGTGTGTAAATGACACAATAAAAGATTTTTATAATTCTGAAACGGAAAAAAACGGAATTAGTAAAATACTGAAACGGAAAGTTGGAAAATCTGAAACGGAAAATCAGTGCCTCTAAATCAGCTATTAGGAGTCATATTAATCATTTGAGACACATGGTCTACAGGAGTATTATTATCTTTAATCAGAAAAGGATATTTTATATGCATTTTGACAGGTAAGACAGCACAAACCATAGTCTTTGGTATACCAATATAGAACCAGTATAGAACCACTATAGACTACTAGTCACTTTATATAATAGTAGTTTGGGCTATTTTCTGTTCCAACCAGTGACCCACTATTGCTTCACCAAAGACTATGGTATGTGCTGTCCTGTCTTTTGGAAAGTGCATACAAAAGACCCTGTGCTGCTTATCAGAAAGAGTAGCCTATGTGGTGACAGCAGGTTTCCTCTGAAAAAATGTGTTATAATGACAATAATAATATGTATGACGTCGAATAGCCGATGATAAGATAAAAATTAATGTGCTTTACTGGTGTCATTAATAAAAAAAACTTTTATTTTACAACATAATAACAAAAAGTTAGAAAATCTTTATTTTTATTTTATTCATTTTTGTTTAATTTGCACATGAAACAATAAATAAAATTGCAATGTTCTTTCAAAGTAAGGTAAATTTAAAAAAGAAAGAAAAAAAGATAATGTTAGAGAATTATTTCACTTATTAAATGTCTTTGATTGGAATGTATGGTAGCTCAGTCGATAGTGTGTCCGCCTTTGAAGCGGTCGTTCATTGGATCGATCCTTGTCACTGTCAGTGGACCCATCTGTAGTTTTGGCTATTTTCCATTCCAAACTCCACAACTGGTTTATCAAAGGCTGTGGTATGTGCTGTCCTGTCGGTGGGAAAGTGCATATAAAAGATCCCTTGCTGGTTATCGGAAAGAGTAGCTTGTGGTGGCAATTGGTTTCCTCTAAAAGAAGTGTGTCAAAATTACCATATGAATGATGTTCAATAGCCCCTGATAAGATTTTTTAAATGTTCTCCAGTGGTGTCGATAAATAAAACAAAACTTTTCTTTCACTGGTTGGAACAAAAAATTTATCAAAAAGATATTTTATAAGCATTTTTAACGGGTAGGACAGCACAAACCATAGTCCTTGGTTTACTAGTATAGAAAGAAGGCAATAGCTAGTCACTTTATATAATAATAACAACAAAGTTATAGTTTGTGAATATATAACAAATTAGAAAAACTGTTTTTATTTCATCCATTTTTGTTTAATTTGCACATGAAAATAAATAAACTTGCAATGGCCTTTAAAAGTAAAGTAAAAAATAATAATTTATAAACAAGAGAGAAAGATAATATTATGTCTTTCTGTAAATAACTACCAGTGTTTGGTTGAGCCGAACCATTGAGTGACAGAGCACATTATGAATAATTTATGCTTACATTAACAGAGGTATTCAAGCATGACTTAATTTTATTAACATGCATAAAAGAGCGTGACGTTTACCCTATATCACAAGTTGGATGTCAAACATGTGGTCATGGAGAGGTGAGATGGGGGCAGGAGTGTTAGCTTTCTGGGATAAAGGTCCAACAAACGAATATGAAAACCTCAGATGTTCAGCTTTATAAAAAAAAAACATCCAGTTAATTTCCCCCAGATGGTACCAATATCTAAAATTGGCTGCCTGGCTTATGGATTATTTTCTTCAATACACATTGTTCTGCTGACCTATATTTGTAATAAATTATTGTATAGCAAGTGAAATATGCTGTTTCATTTGTATGCTGTACATGTGATATGTTCAGTCTATATTAACAAGTAAACAATGAACAGGGCTGAATTTCCAAGTCAGTAATATTATTTGCTTGTCCTTTTCAAGTTTACTGGGTCACCAAGGATTTAATATTTTTATTTTGAAAAGCTGACATAGTAACCATAGCTGACATAGTCTTAGAGTTAGAAAGTTTTCCATAGACAGGTCAGGGTCAGGAGATGTTTTAACATGCTTACATAGAGACCGGTTCAAGCATGCATCTCTTGGGTGTAGCCTCTTGCTAGACACTGCAGACTCTGCTGATTTACTAAGTGCTACATTGTGCTAGATAGTTGTTTGTATCGGTTTTGTGTTGTTGGTTTTGTGTTGTTGATCGTACCATTCACAGAGGTTAACTTTTCTTGCTGTGTCTGTTCAACAGAGCATGTAATAATTACTCCAGCTACTGAGAGTGTTAACTGGCAATTTAGAGGTGTTGTTTGTCATTGATGATCTCATTCATTAGGGCTTGTGTACCTGACTCTATAACTCAGTAAGTGTTTGAAGCATTAGTCTTACTAATTGGTGTGCCTCATATCACAGACTATGCATTGATCAGCATCAAAGGACTATAAGGACTCCACAGTTGTGTCAATCACAGCTTGAACCTTGATTGGAGATACACATGTTAAGAGTGAAGTGGTTGATTGGAGATACACATGTTAAGAGTGAAGTGGTTGGTTCAAGTCAGACAGCCTTGGAAGTATTAATGGACACTTTTACTGACCTCTGGTATATTTGAACTAAGATAAACATTAAGCTAGCTGACCTTGGTTTAAACAATATTTATTTCATTTTCTGGTGGGATTGCTTGACAGCCTGCAAGCTGATCTTGAAGTTTGTGATTTATCGTGTATAGTATTTGTCCAAGTGATTAGAACAGTGAAGTTGACTAAGCCCTGCATGGCTGATACGTTGTGTTTTAACCAAGTCAGCAGTTTCACCATGTCTTCAGATATCTCAACCAGACTTCAAGATGCTGAGAAGTCATTCAGGAAAGCATGTCAACAGATTGTTCTCCTCAACAGATGTCTTGATGAAATGTTGAAACGATATGACAAAGCTGTGAAAGAAAACACGAGATCTTTTCGGTACTCTCTCAGACTACGCATGGCGGTCACAGAAGGTGTACGCAACATGTATTATGAATATGCCACACACAAAGCAGATAAGATTTCACAGCTGAGGACTCAGAATGTATTTGGGAGTAGAATACATGTGGTAGATGACTACTCCAGTGTTGATGACGATTCAGAAAGTCAGGATGATAGTGTAGACGTAATTTCAGACGAATCCATGGATTTGATATAACAATGTGATATAGTGTTAGATGAATCCATGGATTTGATATAACATTGTAATATAGAGAGATGAATTCATGGATTTGATATAATAGTGTGAACATGGTGTCAGAAGAAGCAATTGATTTGATATAACAGTGAGTGTTGGATGAATCCATGGATTTGATATAACAGTGTCCGATGAAGCCATGGATTTAATATAACAGTGTGACACAGTGTCGGATGAATCCATGGATTTGATATAACCAACCTTGCAAAGCTTGCTATAGTGCATAATGTTACTGTACATAAACCTACTAAAGCACATGTATCTACATGTAATGTTAGATGTGGTGTTTTGGAGTTAATTGTGATTCTATACATGCTTATTTTGAAAAACCATGTGTTGACTATAATACAGAAATAGAATATTTCATTTTGAGCATTACATTTTATCCTTTCCAAACTGTGCTGGATAACATATAATTATATATCAAAGGACATTATATGTGTTGTCCTGTTTAAGAAAGAGGATAGAAAAGACTATTGGTTGTGTTCATCCAATATAATAGCTTCTGTGGCAGCAGTGTGTTTCTTCAGTCAACCATGTGTTTTTCTTACCATATGAATAAATAACATACTGGAATGTTATTAAACAAATTACACAAACATTAATTTCTTTTCTTTACATTTTTTCTTGTTGGTGAAGTAACTGAGGATTTATAATATATTTTTAAAGTGGCAGTGTCTGTTTTTTTTAAATATTTAACCATTTAGAATATTCTATGTTTGTTTGATGTGTACCACGCTCCATTTTTCTGATGCACCAATACCACTGTACCACATTTAGGTCACACAAATAGCGCTACGACATAGCGATGGCTGACAGGTGGCGACCCGTCCGAGGATTTATAGTGTATTTCTCGTGATTTAATTTAGATACAGCAAATCAGTGCGTCAGACGAATGGAGTGTGATGTACATTAAACAAACGTACAAGATATATTCTAAATAGTTAAATATTAAAAAACCCAGACACTGCCACTTTAAGAAACTCTTAGCAGTTTGAGTGGGGTGTATCTCAAGTGGTACCTTGTCTGCCTGTGAAGCAGTTGGTTATTAGATCAATCCTTCTCAGTGGAACCATTTACAGTTTGGGCTATTTTCAGTTCCATCCAGTGGTCCACAACTTGTTCATCAAAAGTCATGGTATGTGTTGTCCCCTCTGTGAGAAAGTGCTTATAAAAGACCCCATGCTGCTTATCAGAAATAGTAGCCTATGTGGCAGCAGTGTTTCTTCAAAAAAAAGAGTCAGAATTACCATATACATTGTATTCATCCAATAGCTAATGATTAAAAAGTAATCATTGTGCTCTAGTGGTGTCGTTAAATAAAACAAATTTTAAACTCATTGGTTTGCATGTTTTTAAAACATGTTAACTATTGATAATATTAGTATTATCAGTGTCAGTAGTTTCTGTTATGAATTTATTTCATGTGCTAATCTACTGACTCAAGTGTTCCCCATATCACATTACACAATAGATGCTCTATATATGTTTAACATGTATAAAATGTCAAGCATATGTGATCCATCATAGTGAACTAGGTATATGGCTTGTAGCCTGTTGACCATTATACAAAAAATTGAAATAAATATTGTTTAAATCAACTTGGTATTAAGACAAATGTGCCAGAATTACTAAAACTTAAAATAGTCATCCATTTGTTCAAAATAATTTGTTAATAAACATGTTTAGTTTATGTCCTTTTCAGTGGACATCTGCGGTTTGGGTTATTTTCTGTTCCAACCTGTGCTCCACAACTGGTTCATCAAAGGTCATGGTATGTGCTGTACTGTCTATGGGAAAGTGCATATAAAAGATCTCTTGCTGCTTATCAGAAAGAGTAGCCTATGTGGTGGCAGCAGGTTTCCTTTAAAAAATGTCTGTTTTCACTAGTACTAATGTGTGGTTTATCTGTTTGATGTAGCAGTTTGTACTGAGATTTTGATATTCAGATGATGAATACATTTTAAAGATTTTCTTTGACACCAGTCAACTTCCTAAAAACTGAGGGCTGATTTTTTGACATTTTAATCTTGATTTACAATTCAGACTCTGTTTATAGTTCTTCAAAGCCGGTTTAAACAGTTTGCAATTGAACTTTGAATCAAGGCTAAAAATATTCTACAAAATAAGTGTATACCACAGCTCAATGAGTTCATTCAGGCTGTCCTATGACCCAGCACAGCTCACCACCAAACTATTGCCTTATCAGACGTATGTGTGATTAATTACTGTAATCAGGGCTGGGTTCAGCCAACAATACATACCATACACTATGTTCCAACAAATAATACACAGTGCAAACCCATATTGATATATATTTATACATATCACAGCAATACATAGCATACACTATGTTCCCTTTAAATAATACAATGTGCAAACCCATATTGAAATGTATTCATACATATCACTACATAGCATACACTATGTTCCTACAAATAATACAAGGTGCAAACCCACATTGAAATGTATTCATACATATCACTATAATACATAGCATACACTATGTTCCTACAAATAATACAAGTTGCAAACTAATATTGAAATGTATTCATACATATCAGAACAGATGCTGGCAGAATGGCTCACGTAGTAATACATCCTATATGAATATGTATTGTCAGACGAATGCAGCTTTGGGTTCCTACACATCATGAAAAACAGAAAATCAAACATGTTTTACAATACTCATGGAAATAGAGAAAAACTAGAAACACTCATGGAAAAGAATATAACTACTTATTTTATTTTGTATTTGAATTTTAAAAACATTCCTATTCAGGATTGGGCTTATTTTTTAATCTTTGATCAATATACATGGACATATGCTAGTAAAATAAATAAAAAAACATAATTATACTAAGATATAAAATTGTAAGAATTTAACCAAATATTTTCTTTATTTGAAAAAAAACAATTTCACAGAAAAAGCAATACATTATACATGTTTATGTGCCAAACATGATTTAAAAATGCATTGAAATTACTATTCATGTACATTTCTTCTTCTTCTTTATTCAAATGCATACATTTATTCATATGATGGCAGGAATATTCTGAATCATTTGTTCAATTCAATTCAAATTGATTAACGTCTACATTCAGAGCCAGGTTGTTATAGCAGACGATTATCACAGGTGCAGTTTATGATTTTAGTCTTCCACCGAGTCTGGGACAGGAAAAAAGGGGGAGGAGGGTACGGTCACACAACGAAAACAAGTGAGTTTCTGCTAGCTCAGTCTTGCGACTGGAGTGTGAGTGATGGTGCAACTGCTTTTGGAATTCTATAAGAGAATTATGCCAAGTTTGAAATTGTTGTGCAATTGTTTTGATGGTGGAAATTGTGCACTTTTGGGTGGCGGAATCATTTGTTTATGAGGTAAATGAGATAAATTGTTCAGACAGGGTGAATTAATTACTTCGTGTTATGTTTTATTATATTTCACATCTGTTTTCAGGTCTTTTGTATCACGTGGAATTTTATTAACAGACAAATCCATTCTGTGTGAAGACTCCAGTGAGGTAAGAAAAAACTGCAACAGTGAAATTTGTTAATTTTAGGAATATATACCAACTGCCATTAAGATTGTAATCTTTTGTAGATGTCTCAAATAACTATTTCTATTCAAACTAATTTATCAAATTACAACATAATGGGAATGCAACAGTTTTAATTCAATTAACAGTTGAGAAAATATTGTTGTTCTATGAAACTGAATAATTATTTATATAAAACAAATTTATGCATTTTTGTATGTTTTATATTCAAGTAATTTTGATTGTTTTAAATATTTAATGGGGTTTTTAATATTTATTTTCAGCTTTCATTGCTTTACATGATACCAGAAAAAAGTGATGGTCCTCAAAAGCCAATTACTGTACTGGAGTTACCCCCTTCATCCATGGTCTGTCCAAAGGATATGAGTAAGTCATGAGATTATAATGAATGTGTTTTGTAAGATATCACAATAATACATTTGTTATCTGTGAATCTTAATGATGCCAGTGATTTAAACTAATTTATTGCTATGAATGTTTTCTGTCTGTGATTGTGTTTTATATGTAATATTATGGAGAAACAAAAGTCTGTATGAAACTGATTATTTGCTGATTTATGCCTCATAGAAATTGGGATAATGTATGATGTATACATATTCTAAATAAAATTATATTTTGTGATATTAATTCATTTAACTAGAATCAGAAAATATCTCAAAATGCTTGCCTTCATTTTGTTTTAATGAAAATTAATATTTGTTCAATGAACTAGTCATACTATAATTCTCTTTACAGATGTCGTCCACTTGACACGGCAGGGATCATGTGACGCAGAATCAGATCTCGCCAGTACAGTAACAACTCTTTTTACAAGTGAAGAAGGTATAACAACTGTCAATCAAACGCTTCACAGTACCTAAATCCTTATTTTGATTTTATACATCTGTTTTTATGATGGGTGAGGCAGAACATGTTTCATTTTAGTAAACACTTGGTATCACAATGTTTTAACTGATTCATAAGTACAGATCACTATTAGATGGTTTTGTCGTTATTATTCTTGGATACTGCCTTTTGCAGAACATGATACTTATTTTATTATTCTGTTTATCTATAATATCACATTTGAAAGATATAAAATTATATTACTTGTAAAGTATCTTTTGAATATTTTTTATATCTTTTCTCATTAACTACATTTAAGAAATCAAATTTTAAAATATAATTGCAATGGCAACAATGTTTTTTTTTTTTTTAATTTTATACATAACAATGTTGACAAATTTAACATAACCATGTTTTATTTACCAGATGAAAGCAAGCCGTCCGTGTTATGGTCTCTGTATTTCACTCAACAAGATTTCTCCAGTATAAAGACTACTGAGTGTAAACCAGACAATGTGTACATTGTGCCTGGCCCCGGAACGGACTTAGACATGGACTTAGCAGTGCAAGAAGTAAGTTTAATCTTTTGCATGATTATCTATATAAAACAAAGATATGCATAAAGATTACTAACAAGCTAATCAGACCAGGCATGGGAATTGTCCACAGATAAGCGAATTTAAATCCTGACTGCTGAAAAAAGAATGTCTGCGAAAAAAATAATCTTTGGTGCAATTTCTCCACGGGGTCAAAATAATCGAGCACCTGTTTCCACTCGCTTTGACAAAAATGGTGGTTCGCATCATTCAACGAGGCAAAACATTTGACGATTTGTCCTGTTTACATCCATGGAGGTGGGATTGGGTGGCAGTTGTCCACGAAATACAATGAAAAGGGACTGCAAGAAAAGGGACTGCAAGAAAAGAACGTGTCGGCACACATTTCCGAAATGTTTTCTAGGGGGGCATGCCTAGTTTCAGTGGTTTTTCAATTTTCCAATTCCCATGCCTGCAGACACAAATTATTTAGTCAGAATATTTGGTATATATCTATTTATTTTACAATTTTATCATCTAAATATATTTTTTCTTTTAAAATTTGGTAATTAAATTATTTTATTTTTAATTGTTTAATTTAAAAATATTTTATATTATTTTTATTATGTCTAGCTCACTATGATGTGTATTAACGAGAACAAATATTTTTTCAGGCCAGACATATATGGCAAATGGTCTGCCATGAAGAAGAATTTCTACCAAAACCTCCAAACCCTGAAGACATAATCTATGTGGATGATGAAGAAACAAAAGTTGGAGAACAAGGAACGGGATCACTTGAGACTGAAGCTGAGCTGGCAGAAGATATCACTAACAAGTGCAGCATAAGTAATGAAGATCAGTCACAAACTTCACAGTCACTTTCTCCTCCTGGGGAGGGAGAGGACAACTCTTCCCAGGTATCAGAAAGTACAAATGCTCCTACTTCTGTAGAAGGAAAGGACAACTCTTCCCAGGTATCAGAAAGTACAAACGCTCCTACTTCTGTGGAAGGAAAGGACAATTCTTCCCAGGTATCAGAAAGTACAAACTCTCCTAGTTCTGTGGAAGGAAAGGACAACTCTTCCCAGGTATCAGAAAGTACAAACTCTCATACTTCTGAGGAAGAAAAGGACAATTCTTCAAATGTTAAAGAAATTTCAAATTTGCAGAATGTTGAAAAGAATGAAGATTCTGCTACCTGAAGACAATTTTGATACTTGTGCTAATTTTAGCAAACTTAATTTATATTGATTCATATAACTTATAATATCATATGTAACTTATAATAAAATTATACCTAATTTAATCATTCCTGGTTATGATAAAGCAAATTCAATTCACGCAAACAAAAGTTGTTCAATTGGTTGATCAGTGTGCTATTCAACTATGAAACTGAACCAAGGTTGAACAGTCACCAAGAAGTTGGGACTATTTTCACTAGGGTATGATGACAAAGTCTAAGTGTACACGATGTACCGTGGTTTATTACAATTGATATGCTCCAGTCTGGGTTTATCTTGTGCAATAAAAATTATTATGAAGACATTTTGTTCTTTTTGATTTTTTAATTAATATACATCCTTGTGAAATAATCTCAATATTATTTCTATGTTGTGTGTTAGTAAATATCAGTCTTCTCTGAGATTTCAATCACAGATGATTGGAAAATATTCACAAGCTGTTGCAAGTGCGAGTACTTTATTCTAACAACATTACAAGTACATATAGATAGAGATCTCCCCTAAGTTATGCTGTGTAACAGCAGGTCATGGGCAGTTCAGGGCTACATTCAGCTGACTATACATTTTAATAAGTATTTGTATGTACATGTATTACTAAACAAGCCATTCAGCCAGCATCCATAATATGTATGAATAAATTTCAATGCAGGTTTGGACTGCATATTATTTGTAGGAACATAGCATATACTATGCATTGTCCAGGTGTTAACTTAAGTTTAGACCTGGTTTTAATTATGTTATTTGATTAAGAATGATCCTGGTCCTTACGTTGTCATGTCACAAAACATCTTAACCTCCAATTAAACCATGACCCTCAATTCAAGACTATTATGTTATTAAATGGGTTTTTCATATTGGCCTTGTTACAGGTCCAAGTACTTGTGTAGGCTGCAGCTCGGCTGTTGTATATGAAAAGTTAGATAACGGCTATTGGATGTCATTCATATGGTCATTTTGACACTTATTTTAGAGGAAACCCACTGCCGCAACATAGGCTAATCTTTCCTATAAGCAGCAAAGGATCTTTTATATGGACTTTTCCATAGACAGAACAGCACATACCACAGCCTTTGATGAACCAGTTGTCAGTTGTGGAGTGATGTGTATGACGCCAGCAGTTTGATATGTACAGTATTACAGATGGTTAATAATACCTGTTACAATCAACTAAAACATGAAGTGTGTTAAAACAGTATGTTTATTTTTAGTATAATTATGTATTGCACCAAGGCAAACAAAACAATATGTACACAAATATCACAGTATGAATACATGAAGCTATATGAAAAGTAGTGTGTAGTAATGATGACGTAATTATGACATTGAGATCTATATGACTTGGTAGTAAACAATACTTCAATTGTATAAAAAACAAACAATATCTTTGAAATTCATCAGTTCATCATTACGTTCATTAAAACAAGTGTCATCACTTATAAATGCTGATTAATGTAGTAAATGATCACTCGGAATGATTCCACTAGACATGAATGAAATGAGATAAATTTGATTTAATTGTCCTGCTGTAGCACTTTGTTTCACTGATTATGATTGGGATTCATTCTTTTGTTGTCTGTCAAAGAGATTTTTGATGAAGAATTCACCTGAAAGGCAAAATGAGATATTATTATTTTTAAATCCAAC
>JAUTWP010163253.1:0-11008 GCA_033042655.1 Cyathermia naticoides
GAGAAGGATCGATCCGACGACCAACCGCTCCAAATGCGGGCACACTATCGACTGAGCTACATCCTACTCCTTCATAGTGTGGAGCAGATACTTGAACATCATTTGTATCTTACTGATGCGTATCTTGTGATTACGTCCATTTAGCATTGACCACCACAACAGATGAACATATTAAAATGTGTATTAAACTCAAGCAAATCAATAAGCTAATAAATGTAGTAGGGAAGTATAGTAGATGGCTGCAAGTGCCTCTTTTAACAATGCCAGAAGCAGCCATTGAACACTCTCCGAAGTGGTCAGACTAAGCCCACATCAACAGTTGATGGGAAAATGACGGGTGTGTGGCACAGAATGTCCACAAGAGACAAGCACCTACCGCGGTCGGAGTGCCAGGGACTGGGATGTGGAGATGGAAAGCAAAAGGAGTTGAAAGATAGGAGAAACTACCAGAATGGGAAAGATGGTAATTCAAAAGAGAAAAAAGAAAGGGGGAAGTGGGACAAAAAGAAGCTAATAAATCAACAACAAAACAAATTCTTATTAATTTTGTGTTTTAATTGTAAATGTATTATCGAAAATAGCATATAACTATATTTAATAGTATGTGTTAAATGTAATTAAAAATATTAATTATTAAGAAATGACACATTCTCTACGCACATGCTTAGAGTGTAAGTGCAGTTCTATGAATCGTGTTATGTACGAAGAAACCAATTAAATGATATAAGTTTCGGTGTATTAAAACAGTATTCTTATGTCTTCACATGTCTAATATATACATAATCGCACGCGTATAATTTGTATGAAAATTAAAAACGCCCAACATGAATGTAAATGTTTGAAGTACCAGTAAACTAAGCACGGAGATACTATCCATGTCATCACCTCTGTCTAAAAGTAAAGAGCTATATGACTAGAGTTATACGAAAACCATGCTATTCAGATTCTTGTGAAGTCTATCAGAATGGATTTGCAGTGGATGCTGTTGACATTTATACCATCGAACTGCTGGTAAAGACTTGTGATAATACAAGATGGGTCAGTGAAAGCAAACTGGAGGCTTGGACATGAATACATCATTACCGCACACTGGCTGAGATAAAACTGTGCGTGTTTACAGGATATGTAGTGTTCACACGGATACGCCACTCCGTCCCTTCATTAGTGCCTTGCTTTTATATCTCTAAACCTCTACACGTTCTGCTTGAAGTTCTCAACACTTCAGTGTTTCCCAAAGGAATGTTCGCCATGATGGACGTCGTTAAGTCATACCAAACCCAGCCGCATGGCTATTTTTAAAACGTAGTCCAATAACAAAGGTAAAATGACTGTAAGTAAAGAATGATGTTAATGCTGACCATTGCTCTGTCACGCTAACACAGCAGGCCTTCATTAACTTTGTGGTAGCTTTTGAAATATTCTGAATAATGGAAGAGAAATCATATATTTTACCCTCCAGTTCAACTGGGCTAGCGGAAACTCACTTGTTTCCGTTTGTGTGACCGTGCCTCTTTCTGCTCCCTCCCCTTTTTCCTGTCCCCCCATTTCCTGCCCCGGACGCGATGGATGGATAAAACCAAGACTGCGCCCAGTAATAAACGTTACTTTACTTTTTATATTGTCATTTTCTTTTTAAAACCTTTTCAATATAGTTTTGTTGTAACTAATATATAAATACTTGTGCAAGCACGTAACCAATGTAAGATTAAACCTCATTCTTGATGAGCTAGACTGCGATCCATCAACAGCTTGTATGAAACATCTGAGAAAAGAACCAGATGAAATCTGACGCTAATGAGATGTGATTCCACAACACAGAACGATTCATAGCTTTCTCTCAATGAAACACCTGATTTTAAAACATCGCAATCATAACACGTTTTATTTATTGTATATATTACTGAAAATAAAGTTTCGTGTGCATTATATTCAGCTATATAATTATATATGAAATGATTATATTCCAATAATTTAATATATTTTAGTACTAAAACATCAGGCACTTTTAACATAATTTCCGCCATCATAGTTTATGAGAACTGCCGCCTAAAAGTTAGCCATTGGTTGGCAGGTTGATTGGTTAAACATTTGTTCGTGCTTACATCCAATTAAGGTTCTAACACGCTGTCATGGGCACACAGCTCAGCTTCCTGAGCTGTCTGTCCAGGACAGATATTAGTAGAAGAGAAGAAACCCGCTAACGCCACACTGTGGCTACTCTTTTTTTTACAAAAAGCAATTAATTTGTATTTGTACTTTCCCATAAACTGGATAGCACAAACCATGACCTTTGTCAAACTAGTTAACAAACCACTGGTCGGTGTAAGTGGTTACACCTTCTCATTGAGCATACACTATGTTTGTTAGCCATGATTCATTTTGTAAATTATTATACAGAACTTCAAAGACTATCAGCATTACAAATCCACATACTATCAAAGCTTTGCCCACATGTAAAATTTTATTTACACATATGCACATTTTCCTTGGACTGTGCTGAATGCAATAATGTTCTATTAATTGGATTTTATGTATTATGCAATAATTAGTATTAACACGAAAGTCACAATCTGAGGATACAGAGCGCTCACAAAAATGACTGCACTCTGTTGAAACAGTAGTGAAGAAAAATTGGTTCTGACATCATTTTAGGCAGTAATGTGTCACATATTACTCTTAAAAACAAGCAGAACACTCGTGGCTTTCGCTATTAGTGCATCATCTGTTTCACGTGGTATCCATCAATTTGAAATGCATGTTAAATATTAGGAAATGCTGGTTTTAAAAGCGATGTCCGTCAGTTTAAAACGAATGTTAAGCATTAACAAAGACGAGGTTTTCTTGAGCTGTGTGATCACGTCACGTCAACAACATGGTGATCACGACTTGTCGGAAATCGGAAACATTTGAATCGTGCAGTTAATGTGCTTCTGATTAACATTTTAACAAGTTATTTCTCACTTTATTCTCTTTAAATTTATATTAATGGATAAACACCTTTGCAAAGTCATTATACGAGACAGCCGAGGCATGGAAAAGTTATTTGTGAAAGAAAATGGCTCATGAATATGTAAATGTTACTTAGCTATATTGAGGACAACGGAACGCGCCAGCTAGAACTGTGATAATGACTTTGTAGTTTTTCTTACAGGATAACTCCAAGCAAGTGTCACTTTTATTGCTAAAGGATGTTGTCGTCTTTTCTTTGACCGATGTTGTGGTACTCCCCCGCCTTTCGGCACACAATACTTCCATCACGCATGCAGTGCAACGCTGTGAATCAGATGTGTATGTGATTATACTGTTCATGAGAACAATGTTTTTTTAAACCTATGTATAACTTCTTCATAATATTATAACATATAACTGTTGGTGCCTTTTGGTGTCTATTGGTATCATTTTACAAGTTTCTGGTTTTTCTTTTAATTAGAAGAACGTGGAGAGTTTTGTTGTATTTTCTAAATATATGTTTAAAATGTTCCTCTTATATCGTATCATTCTTGGACAATTTTGTTTTTTAATTGTATCATTAGGTTTCTTTTCATAAATTCTTGACGTGTTATAACTTGGTGCCTATTTCACAGGTTTTGGATTCTGTGTAACATATTCTTTTTATGTATTTTGTCTTCGTGTATCTAGTGCTTGTTCATTTTTATTAGTATTAACCTAGTGCCTATTCCACAAATATTTATTCTACAGGTGTTAGATGCCAGACTGGATTATAAACAAGAGAACTGTGGGTTCGTAATAACCAACCTGGGAGTGTGAGCTACTCATCTTTCCTGTAGAAAGTCGCTGAAGAATATGACTGAAGAACAGTCAACGTATAGAAGACTGCCTATAGAAAAAACCATATAGTCTGTCTATAGACGGCATCATACCGATTCTGCCTACAGAAGACATTATACAGATTCTGCCTACAGACGGCACCATATAGATTCTGCCTATAGAAGACAACATACAGATTCTGCTTCTAGAAGTTGAGTATTTGCCATGCTACACGACTGTTTTCGCCTGTGATGCCAATGCTTGGATACGTGTGGTCTTCTGTGAGGAGTGGTGTGTAATATTTCTGTCTGAGGATCAGTATTTATTCGAGCTAGCAGCTGCTCAACGTCCAGTTTCTAATAAATTGTTCGACACTGTAGTTCCATTCTAAGTGTAAACTATCAAGAGGATAATACATCTAAGACATGTGCTGGGTGAGTAGACATATTGTTAGTACGCTCAAAACATAATACTTGATTTAGTATAAGTTAATACGTTCAACCTTTAGGGAATGATTACGTTATTTAATTTTTAATTACATTGTATGTAAAATGATTTTAGTTTCAAAATTATGTGAGTTTTGTGATAATCTGTGATGGATGTTAAATTAAGAATAAAGTTATTTCAGCTGGACAAACGTCTGGTCATATGGACACACGACAATAGGATATTAGCGAGAACACCACATACGGGACTGACATAACCAGACAAAAAGGGTCTCAGTTGGCTTATTTGTTCAGATTCTTTGACAACGCACATACATTGTGTGCTTTAATATGGAAATTAACCGACGAAGAACAAGGTTAATTATGAGTTGCATTAGAATGCATTAGAATATAGATTAACTATCAGGACATGGGCACTGTGAAGAATCACCCAACATGGCGCTAACAAACCATCATCCTGAAGTCGTTACATTAAGTCAACAACAATAATAATGGATTATTGGAACAAGTGATACTATTAGTGATAATATGATTGGTTACATTAGTAATAGATTGGTAGTTACTGGTACAGTATTAATGGCTTTGTCCCAGCTACCTTCGCCTTGAAGTATCCAGAGGTTAACCATGGTGCCAAGCCAATAAAGAAAACGTTTACGTTCAATGATTCAGATCATTTCAAGACTGGCGTTGTGTTGGCTTGCACAATTAATCCTCATGAAGGGTTAGGATATGTATTGCATTAGGTGGCGTATAATATCCATAAGCCAGCATTCAGTCTGTGCAGTTATGGGATTAAAAAGCTTGTGAGTATTCGAACTTGACAGAATCGTTGTTACGTCAGATTTCATATTAAGTGAATGTATCACTATAAACTGATATTATTTTATGTCCATGTGGACGTATCACAGTGCATATAGTGAACTGAGTTACGCAACTGTATAATATTCAGACTATGCCTTTATTAAACGATACCATTTGAATTCACATCACACGCGAACCTTCGGATGAAGGAAACATAGACCACGAATATAAACAGATTACAAATCAAACGGCACACACACACATACACACAATCATACTGTCCCATGTGCAGTGGATGGCTTAACCATAAATGGCACCTGGGAGAGGCGTCTGCTATAACAGCCTGTCTCTGAAGATAGACTTTAAACACAAAAACCGGCAAACACTGGATACTCTGAGTGGAGACTGGAAACCAAATTCATAAACATTTCCAAGCCAAACTGATTAACGGGTTTCTCTTACCATCTAGCAATAGTTGGTCTAGTTTATTCTCCCGCTTATAGTTATAGTGAATTATGATTAAAGTGTCATCCCAGGAGACAACTTAGCTTCCTGGAATGTCTGTCCAGAATTTAGGTTAATGTTAGTATGAGAGGAAACCCGCAGTCTTTACATATTACAGTTTTATTAATTAGCAGCGTGGGATTTTTATATGCACTTTCCTACTGACACTAATATAAGCAGCAATTTTAATGTTTAAATGATTCCAGGTCAAATCAAGAACAAAATGTATGAATGGTATATTTACAGCAATTTTGATTTTAGAATGATTCCAGCTGAGAAGTCAAGAATGTTTTTATCCATTGTATGTTTACAGCAATTTTGATCTTAGAATGAATTTAGCTGTCAAGTCAAACGTTTTAGTGTCTACATTCAGAACAAGCTGTTATAAAATACGTTTGTCTTGGACCCAGGTTATGACATCAGTCATCTCCGTAGTCTAAAAGACAGGAATTCCAGCTGTCAGCTCTAAACAAACCGTATACTGCTTGATATTATATAATGACAGCTTTGAGTTGCATTGGTCTGTGTTGTTCATACATTGTTTTGTTTATTACAGCTACTTATTACACAAATTCATATCGTTTTGCTTTAGTTTTATTTACTTTTTTGGTTCACAAAGTATAATTTATTTTCATCAAACGTTTTTTTAAATACTATATATACTGATGGTTAAAAGTTTGGCAATGCTGTACAATGTATGTAGTGGATGATATTATATGATCCACAATGTTGTATGTTTTATGTAAACTAGAATAGCTTTGTATTTTACTATTCTGTGGTATCACTAGTATGCAAAAACACTTTTAAAGGAAAAGAATTGTACACATGTCTGTATTTGATGATCATAATCAAAGGTTTTTATTTCTGAAAAAGAAAAACTTATAAGCATGTTTGATTTAATGTCTTAGAATATTTTATTTAATGAAAATGAATGGAGATTGGTTTATGTTTAGGCGTAATAAAAAAATTGTTAGGTTCCGGTTACCCGACCGTCCCTACCTATCCTATTTATTTTTTGCATGTAACAGGAACCAAACAAATTTTTTTATTTGGCCTAAGCATGACAATAACAGTCCTATGCAATGAATAGCAATAGTGTAATTTCTGTTAGTCTTCATGACCGACGTCAGTAGTGTGTACTTTCCTGTCTGTCTAATCACTGCTGCATATCTATTTATCATGTTAGTGTTGCCAAACTTATTACCATCAGTATAATTATAACAAATATTTTCACACAGCAATAAAAAAATGTGTCAAAGGATTGAAAATACTGCAGATATCTTCACCACGTTGCTGATTGTCGTGGTTAATTTAAGTTAATGTTTCGTGTTTTGTATTATGTTACTATATATATGCTTGATATAGATTACAATAATCAACCGTGAATACCTTGCCCAAGAATTGACACACTACATCTTGAAATCTGTGCTATGTGTAGTTTGAAATGGTATCTGTTGAATTGAGAATCAACTTCTTAAGCACAGCCTTAAATACGTATGGCAAAACCAGTTAATAGTGTTTTAAATCATTCAGAATATTAAATATCAATTAAATGCACAAACTAACCATGACCATGGATACTTATTTTTCAGTAATAATACATGTAACATGAATTGAGAATCAACTTCTTAATATTTAAGTGCCTTAAATCTATGTGAATACCAGCTAATAGTGATTTAACCTTATCAGCATATCGAATAATAATGAAACGTACCCACCAAGCATGTATAACCATGTTTCAGTGATAAGAACATGTGCAATGATTTAAACATTTTGCTAACACCAGCATACGTGACTTCGAGTTGCTCCCATCACCAAGACCAATCCTATATCCGTGTCTAATACGTCTAATCCTATATCCGTGTCTAATACGTCTGCGTGCTCATTCACTGTACTAGCAATGTCTGTAGAAAGACACACGTAGCAATGATGGGTAATGAAGTAAATATCTTTTGAGAAAATAATAGCGTGTTGTGCATTTTCTGAACAAAGACAATTTAACCATGATAGTTATTAAAGTAACTATAAATTTGATAGAAACATATTCTGTCCATTGTTTAAAGAATGATAAATGTATGAACATAATGTTTTTGTAATCTGATGCATATATAGGTTTCATAAGCAATATGACAATGTTGGCAATGGTGAATCTTGTAGAAATAACATTGCACTTGAGATAGATAAATGTGACAATATTAATCATATCATATGGAAATATAGCATGTATTCTTAAGAAAGATAGATAAGACAATATTAAATAACTATATCTTATTGCAGTATAGCATATTGTTCATTGTTTGAAGAAAGGAAATTTTTTGTGGAAATATTGCATCTATTAATTTTATCCATTGTGTAGGACAAAAATATATGTGACAATATCAAATAACTAAATCTTGTCGAAATATAGCATCTATTCATGAATCCATTGTGTGGGTCAAAAGTAAATGACAAAATCTAATAACTAAATCTTGTGAAAATATAAATGTGGCAACGTTGCGTATATAAGTAAATAAATCGTGTTGAAATATAACATGTTTTGGACATTGTTCACGTGGCACTGTGCCGGACAATCTCTAGCAATTACAGAAGAGCATCTGAGAAGAGCGTGTAATGAATGCTCTAACAAAGTCAGATGAGCAGTGCAGACACGAGCCAGCCTAAGGTCGATAATTCGCTTGGATTACTTTTGCTGGGATGCAATGGTATGAAAGTAATACCGTGAGAGAGGGCTGGACGGCACTCCGTGACAGTTCAATCTTGACGACAAATCATGTAGTTATTTAAATGTTGCCACCGCGTACTTTAAAATATAGGTTGATGCCGTGCATGTTTAATGATGAACTTTTTACTCAAGTAGCGGTGTTAGCGTAATAGAACACTGTCATCCATAGATAAAGTTAATAGTGTGATGCATTTATTTGATATAAGAAACAATGAATCACATGATGCATTTAATATACCGTAAAACATAGTTCGATGCCGTGCATGTCTAATGATAAACTTTCTCGTTAAGTAGAGCTCTATTGCCGTAATAAAATGTAAATGTATCTATACGATTGTTATCATGATAAAACTATTAGGGATGTATAGGCAAAATATCGTGAGAACTTGTACTTCATGAAACAAATTTTTTTCTGAGAGTGACTCATTACCAGAATGTCTTCACAACTTTCACAAGAATCTCTTGGTAGAAATGTGTGTGTCGTTTGTCATGTCATTAAGGATAACTCCAGATTTTATTCTTATTAAGCCATGTAGTATCTGGCATGATTGCGTATCTGCATAAGAAACGTTATGGGCTGCAGAGGCGGATCCAGAAATTCCATTTATGGGGCCTCCAATGATGAGCATAAGTGCCATCCAGAAAATATTTTCAATGTAAACATTTGAAAAATAACAAAATTTAGGGGGCCCCCAGCTAGATCCGCCACTGGGCTGTATTATTGAGTGTTGTTTAATGTGTTTCTAAAAACGTATTGCCTATTAGCGCCAGAAGAAAAGCTGTTGGTAAAACGTATGCGTTGTTTCTCGTATCACCGAGTATGATTCAACATATTCTTGGGTGATTGTGCACAGGAATGCAGGACATATTTGAGTGACAAGATACTATTATCTGGATGTCGGATCCTTCAGCACATTGACCTGAACTTGAAAAAATATATTCAAAATTACATCATATCAAAGCGTATATTATTCCCTGTACTGTACAAAACATGCCAGTATTTTCTCATACAACTCTTGTGACACACTGATAACTGGTCTTGTTGAGAGGGTTAATAACATTTCTGAGTGAGTTAATGCCACAAATATGAACCCGTGTTATTAAATGACGTGTTATACGATAAAGTATTTTCAGCACGCTATTTCCAAGTGAAGTGTTTCTAATGAGGTTCTTACCCGGTGTCACGGTCTCATTTTGTATCGTGCTCATTTTATATTGGTGCATGGTCATGCTGAAATTGTAAATATATAGTTGTGCTGTTTCTAACATTATATATGATACAGTATTGTCTTCAATCTTGTAGAAAGATATTAAGTGAGCAATAAATATTTGAATTGAATTTGAATAATCATAAAGCGTATGACACGTTTTTGATGCAGTTTGCCGTGATACAATTTCAGCACTGTTACATAATAAAATTTCGGCTAGTTTGTTTCGATTTCTATTGCGCATGTGTAGTTACTAAAATGCGAAACGAGCACGGTGCACAATGAGACCGTGACACCGGTACCTCGTCCTCGGTGATAGGTGTATGTGCAGACGATGGAGTTCTCGACAATTCGACCTCAGCTGCTGTGAACATGGGATCACTTAATGAATGTGTCAATCAAACACGCCCGTCGGATTTATCAGCGAGCGGACAACAGAGTGGATGCATCATTTGTGTCAGATAACATAACCATGAATGAGAAAACAACCATGTATCGGTAATACCAGATCTTTGCCAACAGAAGCCCAGTACAAATCATAGGAATGTATCAACGTCTGGAATGCTAAACACATTTAGATTTGTATGATTGCATCACGGTGCAACGATTTCTTCACCGCTGTCGCAATCGCTTCATCCATAAGACAAAACTTTAATCAAGTATTCGACTGTATTTTTTTCTACATGTCGAAGTTGTAACCGCTGGAAGCTTGAAAGCAAATTGCGTGTAAATGTACATGTCAACTGTTGGCGTCTACAACATGAACAACGTAAAAACTATATTTTAATTCAATTAGAGAGTAACGAGAAATAAAACAGACACGAAAACCAGTATTAACCGTTTGCAATTTAGATTATTCCTTTTGTACATGTTGACTGTTTTACTTAACCGACTATATTTGTATCTGTTTTTGCATTCTATTCGTGTTGAGAAATTTTATTAACATTTTGAATGCTTTAAAAACTGATGGTACATGTATTACTGTTTGAGTTAACAGTGTGTACGTTCAGAAAAATGACTGTTTGAATAGAATTCCAGAGGTTCAAGCCGGTTTTTAATCACAAATATTCATTACAGCATTTCTGATTTATGTCATGGATAAAACTTAATTTATAACTGAAACAATGGAGAGCATTATTCACACAATGGTATGGAACCATATTAAGGACATGCTAAAAATATTTTAAAGTAATGTATTTATTATTAAATTTTAGCATCATCAAAAACAAAATCGTCATTTTAATTCGTACCCCAGGAGTTATTTAATTACATCTGCATTAGTCCGGGAGCCAGGAGGACCGACCATGCACCCACTCAGCATCAAGCGGGACCATTATTTTCTTATTTATTATGATGCTAGTGAAATTTTAAGACATGTACCCTAAGAATAAAGTGGTACCATCAATATATGGTCGCTAACGAAAACCATAAATATGAGATATTATAACTTCGTCATGATGTTGATAACCTATCTGTCATAAGAAAGATGGACAATCCTTTCATGGATGACATCTCTTTGAGTCACACATTTTCAAGATGGCATCCAAAATCCAATATGG